>KE506745.1:0-25003 GCA_000441515.1 Elaeis oleifera | reverse complement strand
GGGGCCGGTCCGGCTCGGTACGCGCCGTACCGGCGGTTTTGGCCCGGTACGGCGAACCATGGGTTGAGCTATGTTCAAATTAGAAATATGAGAATTTTAGGGTTTAAGAAAGATAAAAGAAACAAGTTGATAGAATAAAGTTTTAGAAAAATCAAGTAGAACAAAGTGCCTCCGGATTTTCGAATCCGTCCTAAATTACAGATCAGTATTTAATTGAAGCAATCAAGATCACTAAAAACTACAAGCCTTAGTGATGATTAAAAGATAAATCCTGGTTTAGTACTCAATATAGTTTATCTCGCTGAGCACGAATCATATCTTCAAATCATGATTCGTCTCTACGTAATCATAAACTATTCGAGAACAACGACCATAAATAAGAAATACTACTACTTAAATACATGAATAAAATCACAGAAACTATTCATGTTTGCAAAATATTCAATACTATTCAAAAAGTAGTTGATTGCATAAGAAAAGAGATACATAATAAGATTCAAGAAATTAAATACAAATCTGATCTTAAGGAGTTTATTTACTCTCCTGAGGATTAAAAGTTTAGCTGCTCATGGGTTGGATCTTGCTCGTCGTCAAAAGCTCCATCTTCTTTGATTGTTGGGGAAGAACTTGAAGAAGAAGATGCTGAACCTCCTTATGCGGCCAAAGACTCTCTTTTTCTCTTTGTGCTTCTCTACAAAACTCCTCTCCCTCTCTTGGGCCGCCCCACACACCTTTTTATAGACTTCAAGACCTCAAACCCTAGGCATCCCAAGTCTCCTAAGCCTTCATGCCTCCCTTCTTTCCTCTTTAAGCTTTGGCACCCCAAACCTTCCTTTCTTTCCAAGTCTCAAAGAAAAACTAGCCGCCCCTCTCAAAACCCTTTTAAACCCTAAGCCCTGTCTCGTTCGTGTCCCAGGCAGTTTAAACCGCGCCCGCGCTCGTGCCTGCATCCGCCTATGAGCCGCATGCATGGCCGCCTCTATGCGCCGCGTGCGTGGACCGGTGCTCGTTTTTGTGTGCCGTGTGCGTGGACCGTGCGCTCCTGCCTGTGCGCCGCGTGCTCGTATTGGGCCGTGCTGTTGCTGTCTTTGGTTTGGATCGTGCATTTGCGTTCGCTGAAAACTTGTCGATAGAGGTAGGCTAATTTCGTCTTTAACTTGGGCTTGGTGACTGTGGAAATGTATGTGACGGGCAGGTATAATGTATTCGTTGGGAACTTTTGCTAATTAGTGTATGATTAAGTCTTCATGATTACAATTCCTGAAAAATAAAGTAAGAAGCATCAAATATTAAATAATAGAGATTAAATAGCAAATGTTTTAGTACTTCTTATGTCTTATTAATGCATTGATCATATAGGATTCCCAAATCCTATAGGATTTGGGCCAATTCTATCGTTTCCAAACAGGCCCTAAGGGAAAATAATTCCTAAAGTAAAATTTTACTACTCAATAAACTCAAGATTGATTGTAATGGGAACCCCAACAAGGTATTTCTAAGTAGTACAAGGGGAACTCTTTTCTTCTCCTTTCCAATGTGGGATTCTAATCTTATTACAACTCGAATAACTTTAACTATTAATTTTCGAGTAACATCAAAAGTTTTCCAAAGAAAAGTTTTATAAAATTAAAACTCGTTAATGTTTGCTAACATAAAATTCCTAAACAGCTAATTGGTGCCTAATTTGGGACTTGAATCCATGTGCCTATGAGGCCAACCCTAGATGCTTCGACGTTATACTCCTCTAGATGGAGTATACATGCTATCGGGTTTGGGTCTTATTCGTCTTCATGGTATGGCGAGAGATCAATTACGTTGACAGTTGTAGACACACCATTAGATCCAGAAAGTTTAATTTTGTAAGCATTGTTGTTGATGCACTTTGGAACTTTGAAAGCGTCATCTGCTCGAGGAGATAACTTGATATTCTTGGAAGGAAATCACTCTTCCCTTGAGTGCACCTAAATAAGGTCATCTTCTTTGAAGATGATAGGTTTCAATGCTTGTTGGCATGATGCTGGTACTTTGCTGTTGTTTGAATATCCGCTCCCGCACCTCTTCATGTAGCTTCTTTATCTCCTTAGTATGTTGGTTAGTATCTCTATTGAATTGGCATGTTGTTGGTGGGGCATAATGTCCAATTGACTCCAAGGTTGTCTGCCTTGGAAGACTTAAACGGATATATCTTGGTTGCTTGGCTCATTGAATTTTTTTTTAGGCAAATGCAGCTTGTGCCAATAAGAGATCTCACTGTTGCACATGGATACCAACAAAATTTCTCAACAAATTTCTAAACTTTGGTTCGCAGCTTCAATCTCCCGTCCATTTGTGGGTGGCTAGTAGAGCTGAATTGGAATTGAGTACTCATGTTTCCTCGTAAGGTTTGCTAGAAGTGACTCATAAACTTTACATCTCGATGAGATGTAATTGCTATAGGAATACAATGAAGATGCATGATCTTGCAAAAGTAGAGTTCGCGATATGAGAGGCATCATGCATCTTTTGGTAGGGGCTCAAAGTGTTGGAATTTCGTAAGGTGCGTATACATGTGGATTTCAAAATTTTTTTTGATCAATAACGTAATGAAATAGAAGATTAAAACTCTTTTTAATCTAGAATATGCATGCATAAGAATAATGCACATAGGATTTAGTTCATATGCAAGAATTAACACATGTTGATTTTATGCTGAAATTAAATATATGATCGAATTACATACCTATTTCGCTAATCCTTTCTTCGAATTTGGATCTAGAAGAAGATAGGTTCTCTCTTAGCCACACAAACGTCTGGCCTCTACAGATATCCACTCAGGATCAGCATGGATTGGTCCTTTTTTGTGAAGATCCTTCTTCCCAAGTTGGATCTTTTTCGCATATCTGAATCAACCCTCTTGATCAACCTTTGATCTTTCCTTGATCTCTTTTTTCTTGATCTTACTTTCTTGATATTAGAACAATCAAGAATCTGAAATTAGATTGGGAAGAGGGACACCCAACCTTTGGGCATTGGATGGTGGACGTCCAAGGCTCTTGGACGTGTGAACCAAAGGGAGGAAGAGAGGAGGGCGTGGGGCTGTTTGGGAGGCTATGAGCAATCTGAAATTCTGATCTAAACACTTATGGGAGAGCCTCTTAAATAGAGGAGCAATTGGAGTCCTAATCAAAACCAAATCAGCCACTTAATATGAGTCCTAATCGCATTAGGACTTCTTGTTTCCCCTGTGCTTTGATCATGCCCAAGTGAACCAAGGGGGTGCCAACACTTATCACCCTCTAGGGTTGTCTCTCACATGCCAACCAGCAGAGGAGGTGCGCCTCTCGTTTGTCTTTCACGCCTCCATCAAGTGGGCATGCCACCCTTGATCAAATCAAGTGGTGTCCCATCCTATTAAATCAAGGAATCGACTAGGAGATTGGACCCCTAATTTGCATGATCCAAAACTCTAGGCACCCAACATTTGGAGCCCAATGAATCTCATTCATTTAGGTTCTTAACAGGTAATTAACTCGAATTAATTCTTATCAAATAAGTAATTCAAGTTTTAAGAGGAACTAGGTTCCATCTTGCGCTAGCAAGGTTATTCTGAATCCAATAGGATTTCTCCTAACCCAATTAAAGCTTCATAAGCCCAATTGCTTAATTCAGATCAAATCTTTTTGTTGTGTGACCCCGTAGGTTCAATTCTGTCTGGTAGTGAGATATACCATGATCTCTATCATAGTATTATTGAAATTTTTTCAATGGGCCGGAACGATTCCACTCTAACTTAACAAGGATTGTCGATGCTGAACAATCCTAGTGAGCTCTCACAATCCACCAGTGACACTTAGCAGTTTGTAGTGGCAACCCAGTAGAACCGAAAAGAATCTCAAGGTGTAGTTTTCGTGTGATTCAGTCCCTTTATAATGAGTTTCGACTAGATGGTAGATCATGGATAAATCATTAAACTTCATTATCAGTGATACGATAGATTTGATTAGCTCAAGTCCAATTGTGATTCTTATGAAAATTTTTTTCATTAATCACACTACTGGAGCCACAAACTTATAGACTTAGCCTCTTAAATCTTATAGGACCACTCTTTTTATCAAGGTCGATAGATTTTTTCTAGATGTGCACTTTGCTCCTATAGTGGATCGTCGCCAACATGCACTATAAAAACTCAAAGAGGTTATGTTTCTGTATAGTCAAACTCTGGTAGTCTCATTATGAGCAATCGTGCCATTGCAGGTTAGGACCATTCACACAACTACGGCATCGAGATGATCTCTGACAATTAAATAGAAATCCTCATGATCTCTCGTATGGTCACGCTCAGTACTAGTTTTCTAACAACTATCTGCACTTGTCGCTCAATGTCTCTATACTGTAGATTAGAGACTCATCTATCTCGAAGGAAGTGATCTGTGCATCGGTTTATCTGGATCAATTATCGTTCTCATGATGATACTATGATCGAGAGTAATTTAGAAATTACTTATACATGCCTCTAATTCTCAACACTTTGAGAATATATATCGTAAGTATTAATTCCATGAATGATTCAATGACACATTACACTTGAATGAAAATAAAATATCCTTTTATTGATCAAATCAATATTTTAAATATAAATTTGTGTCCTAGAGTATTATAATGTGTTAGCTATATTAGTTCTAGGACATACATCCAACAATCTTCCACTTGAACTAAAGTCAATTGGCCACTAATCTAAGTTTCATCTTCTCAAGATGGACTTTCATCTTTGGCTGGCTCAATTGTTTTGTCAGTGGGTCTGCCACGTTGTCTGCGGAGTCTACTCTTCGTATCTCGATATATTCTTTTCGAGATAGTCGCGTATGATATGGAACCGTCACTCGATGTGCTTTGATTTTTTATGAAATCTAGATTCCTTAGCAAGTGCTATGGCTCTGTTGTTGTCGCAGTACAGTGGTATGGCATCTAATGTCATTACACCAAGCTCCACGATGAATTTTTTGAATCAGAAGCTTTTTTTTGCAGCACCCGAAGCAGCGATATATTCAGCTTCTGTGGTCGAATCTGCTATGATGGATTGCTTAAAATTCTTCTAGTTGACTGCGCCATCATTACATACAAACACATATCTTGATGTAGACTTTTTATTATCAGGATTAAATATGAAGTCTGAATCAGTAAAAACCCTCGACTCACAACTCAGATCTTCCTCCAAAGATCAAGAACAAATCTTTAGCTCTTCTTGAGTATTTAAGGATGTTCTTTACATCTATTCAGTGCTCCTCGTCTGGATTCGACTGATACTTGTGACACTCACAACAAAGGCAATATTTGATCAAGTACACATCATGGCATACATGAGGTTCCCTATTGTCGAGGCATAAGGAATCCTACTCAGGCGTTGAATTTTTTAGATGTGGTTGGACACATCGTCTTGGAAAGATGAATACCATGCCTAAGAGGTAGAAGTCATCTTTTAGAGTTTTCCATGCTGAACTTTTTCAGCACTTTCTTTATGTACAGTTTTTGTGACAGGCCTAGCATCTTTTTAGATCTATCGTTATAGATTTTTATTTCAAGAATATAGGATGCTTTTCCTAGATCTTTCATGGAGAATTTCTTGGATAACTATCTTTTGACTGAGGTCAGTATAGGAATATCATTTTCAATAAGGAGGATATCATCCACGTACAATACGAAGAATGTTATTGTGCTCCCATTGATCTTTTTGTATACATAGAGTTCCTTCTCATTTTTGATAAAACTAAACGATTTAATTGCATAATCAAAACAAAGATTCCAACTCCAAGAAGCTTGCTTTAATCCATATATGGATCTTTGTAGCTTGCAGACTCGACGATCGTCATTATCAGATGTGAAGCTCAAAGACTGTTTCATATAGATATCTTTCTCAAGATATCCATTCAGAAAAGTAGTTTTTACATTCATCTGTCAGATTTCATAATCATAATAAGCTGCAACAGTAAGCAAAATGTGGATAGATTTCAGCATGGCTACAGACGAGAAGATTTTCTAGTAGTCAATACCTTCGCGCTGACTATAATCTTTTACCATGAGCCTAGATTTATAGGTCTATCTTACCATCTGCACTTATTTTTTTTATAGATCCATTTACACCTAATGGGTACTATATCTTCAGGTGGATCCACTAAGATCCATACTTGGTTCGAGTACATCCAGTCAATCTCTGATTTCATTGCATCTAATCATTTCTCGAAATCGATGTCGGATATCGCTTTGTCAAAGGTATTCGGATCACCTTCATGACTCTAATCTTTCATGAGGAACATTTCCTCTATATCCTCTGTAAGCATACCCATGTACCTTTCAGGAGGATGGGAGACTACTAGGTCTATAAGGTGGTGGAAGAATATCAACTATTGGCTTATGAATAATGGGTTCTTGAGGATCTTCAGCTCGTTGCTATTTAGAGACTCTTCGAGCTCAATTAACCTTCCACTGCCTCCATCCTGGATAAACTGTTTTTTTAGGAATATGGCATGACGACTCACAATCACATTATTATCATATAGAAATAAAAGTAGTATCCCATGGATTCTTTCGGATATTCTATAAAACGAGTTATAACAGATCTATCCTCTAATTTGTTAGTTATTTGTCTTTTCACATAGGCTGGACATTCTCAACTCTTTAGTAATCTAGACTCGGCTTTTTACTATGCCATATCTCATATGGTGCGGTAGGAACAGATTTTGAAGGAATCCTATTTAATAGGTATATTGCGGTTAATAAGATATATCCTTAAAGATATAAGGATAAATCAATGAAGCTTATTATGGATCTGATCATAATCTAATAGGGTTCTATTTCTCTTTTTGAATATCTCGTTGAACTGAGGTGTTCCAGGAGGGATCTATTGAGAGACTATGCCGTTGTCATTAAGATATCTCAAAATTTTTGACTAAGGTATTTCTTCCTCAATTAGATCGAAGATCCTTAATGGGTTTGTCAGTTTATTTTTCTACTTCGTTTCTGAATTTCTTGAATTTTTCAAAAATTTCAGACTTGTATCTCATCAGAATACATATCTGTGCCGTGACAAATCATCAATAAAGATAATGGAGTAGTTATAACCATCTTTGATCTGCACATCAAATGCTCCACATACATCGGTGTGTACCAAGATAAGTATCTCAGTGGTCTTTTCTCCATGTCCCACAAAGGGCAACTTGGCCATTTTTCTTGAAAGCAAGATTTACAGACTGGGTATGACTCAGAATCCAAAGAGTCAAGGATCTCATTTTTTTAGTTTGTTTATCCTGTCCTCTCTAATATGTCCAAGTATAAGGTGCTACAGATATTTCTGGTTAATTTCATCTCTGAATCTCTTTTGACCTACGGCACTTACTACTTGCTCATTTATATTTATATTCTCATCAACATGCAAGTGATAAAGACTCAATTAAAAGATCACATACAATCAATTTATTTTGCAAATAAATGAAACAAAAGTCTTTATTAAAATTGAAATCAAATCCCTTTTGTGCTAGTCCAAATACGGAAATCAAATTCTAACTAGCTACAGGTATAAATAACAGTCTTTAAATCTAATCTAAATCCTGACGGTAATCGAAGAGGATAGGTTCCAACGGCTTCTGCAGCAATCTTTGCTCCATTGTTGATGTGAAGGATCATGTCATTTTCTCTCAATCTTTTATTTTTATTAGATCCTGCATTAAAGTAAATATATGAGCACTAAAACTAGAATCCAATACTTAACTAGAAGCAGAAGAAACCGTTAGGTTAGATTCAATTATGAGCAACCTTGACATACCTTCCAAATGTGTCGCCCCTCTTAGTCTTTAGGTTTTTCAGATAGAGTGGATAGTTCCTCCTTCAATCGCCATCAGCGTCACAGTGAAATATTTTCTTTTGCCACAGCCTTTTTCGGAGCGTCCTTCTTCGGCTTGTTCTCTTTTTTCTGCTTCTTCGTGGGTTTATTCTTCTTCCAACCAGACTTTCTCTTGGATGAAAAAGTTCGCTCCGTAGCGAGAATAGTGTCCTTTGAACTTTTCAAGATTTTCTCAGCAGTGACCAACGTGTTGATCAATTTGGATATAGTGCAGTCCAATTTGTTCATATGAAAATTTACAATAAATTGACTATATGAACTCGTAAGGAATTACAGGATTAAATCCATTTGTAATTTTCTTGCATATTTAGTCTGAGCTTCTCAAGCTCCTCTAGGTTTTGAGCATTGTCATACAATGTTGTGGACCCACCGCCCTTCGCGCATCTTCATGTTGAAAAGTCTCTTAGAGACTTCAAAACGCGCAGTGCGGCTCTGCTCACTATACAACTCTTGCAGGTGAGTAATCATAGCTTTGGCGGTAGGCATATGCTCATGCTGGCTCTGCAACTTGTTGACATGGAAGCTAGCATATAGCACTTAATTCGACTATCATCATCTATCCATTTATCAAATGTTGCTCTGCTCAGCATTGGGATGGTTTGATAAATTTAGGGGTTCTGATTAAGTATATGTCTTAATATTTCGGATTTCAAGATAATCTTGAGATTTTTGAGCCAGTCTGTAAAATTGGTTTCGATCAAACTATTGACTCAAGGATGCGGGTTAGAGGGTTCGAAGCTGACATGGTTTAATTGCGAGAGTAGAGATTCAAATTAGACTTTTGTACTTAAATTTTATATTTGCTCCAGGGACTTTAAGAAATAAATAAACTCTCACTATTTTTTTGGATCCCTACACTCTCCGAGGGAGAAATGAAAATCCTAACGCGACAATTGGATTTTTAGTGGGTGCTGTTGTCTCAAGGATACCGTGTACCTCACCTAATAGTTATTGATAACGCGCACATCGATGCGTGGACTACTCTTTGCCTAGATACTTCTCTAAGCATGTTGCAGCGACTTGATCTCTAAGTTATGTGGACTCACCTAACAGTTATTATCCACGCTTCTTAGTTAAGTTCGATCCACCGTTCACAAGCAGGTGCAAAGCCGTCATTGGGTCCTGTATCTAATAGTTATTGGGTCCAACCCCATCTTTATCTTGGAGCAACTCTTTGTTAATATAGTGGTTGCGTGTTTTCGGTGCAACTGAACCACTATGACCAGTCGAGAATAATCAACACCAGTAACATGCTTGCACATCTACAACGGTGGATGACCTCTAGGCTTAATATTCATGGAGAGATTTGATTTAGGTTTCATCTAATCAGTCATCAAATGACTGATCTAAATGGTATGGACTAAACCAGACCGTCGAGCAACCACGTTCAAGACTTAATTTTTCAAATTGGTCAGGTAAGTGGAGATCGATGGGAGGCTCCTCCTTGATGGATCAAAGGTTCTAATTAAGTAACAGCCTCTTAATTACTTGCCTTAGACACCGATAGGTCAATTGGTCCAATAGGTTCGCTTAAGCGAATAAGGCTCAAACCATTGAGTTGAATTAGATCTTTAGGTTAAACAATTTTATATATGAGATTTAATCGACTCGATCAACAACAATTGTATGATCTAAAGCTCAATTGATCTAATCCTAATCGACACTTGACTCGACTTGATCAATTTCTAAATCGATTTAGACTCATTATGTTCAAATCAAAACTTTAGATATAATCTAATTGCATGACCTAATTTTTGATCTACCCACGATCAAACCCTCATGCATAAATACAAATTTCAGATCTTTTAAAAACTAAATTTCAGATCTAATTTTTTTGCATGAAAGATAAGTTTTCAATCTCGAAACTAATTTTCAGATTCAACATGCAAACATATATCTTATATGTGCATTCAAAATTCAAATCTAAACTAAAATTCAGATCTTGACACAAAGTTCGCCATCTCGATACCGACGACCGTTTCGAGCGACTGACAGTACGGTTCGGTATGGTTCTGTACCGTATCGAACCGGCAGCTAACCGATGAAGGCACCGAATCCGAATCGGGAGAAGAAAAGAGAGAATAGAGAAAGAGGAGGAAGAAAGAACTTATGAAGCACTTGTGAACCCAATAGGATTTCTCCGTACCATACTTCGAAAGAAACTTATGATGCCAAATCTCTATCATAGTATCCTTGAAACTCTTTTCAGTGGATCGGAACGATATTCTGAACCCAATAAGATTTCTCTTAATCCAATTGAAACTTCATAAGCTCAATTGCTTAATCCAGATCAAATCTTTTGTTGTGTGATCTCATAGGTTCCATTATGTCTGATAGTGAGATATACCATGATCTCTATTATAGTATTATTGAAACTCTTTTCAATGGATTGAAACGATTTCATTCTAACTCAACAAGGATCGTCGATCCTGAGCAATCCTAATGAGCTCTCACAATTCACCAGTGACACCTAGCAATATGTAGTGACAATCCAGCAGAACTGAAAAAGAACCTCAAGGTGTAGTTTTCGTGTAATTCAGTTCTTCTATCATGAGTTTCGACTAGATTGCAAGTCATGGATAAATTATCAAACCTCATCATCAGTCATATGATAGATTCGATTAGCTCAAGTCCAATTGTGATTCTCATAAAATTTTTTCTATCAATCATACTGCTGTGGCTATAGACTTATGGATTTAGCCTCTCAAATCCTATAGGATCACTCCTTTCTATCAAGGTTGTTAGATTTCTTTTAGATGCGCATCCTGCTCCTACAGTGGACCAACTGTCGCCAACATGCACTATAAAGACTCAAAGAGGCCATATTTTTATGCAGTCAAACTCCAATAGCCTCATTGTGAGCAATCATGCCATCGCAGGTCAAAGGATCATTCACACAACTACAGCATTGAGATGATCACTGACGATTAAATAGAAATTCACGTGATTTTTCGTATGGTTACGCTTAGTACTAGTTATTCTCTAACAACTATCCGCACTTGCCACTCAGTATCTCTACACTGTAAATTGAAGACTCATCTATTCCGAAGGAAGCGATCTGTGCGCCGGTCTATTTGGATCGATCACCGTCCTCATGATGATACTATGACCGGAAGCAATTTATGAATTACTTATATATGCTTTTAATTTTCAACATCTTGAGAATATATATAGTAAGAATTAATTCTATGGACGATTTAAGGACACATCACACTTGAATGAAATAAAACTTGCCCTTTTATTGATTAAATCAATGTTTTAAATACAAATTTGTGTTCTAGAATATTACAATGGGTCAACCATAGTGGCTTCTAGGACATACATCTAACATAAAGTGCACCATCTTGGAGAATCGATCAATGACTGCCATGATCGTCCCTCTTGGGTACTAGTAATGCTGGCACGACACATGGACTGATGCTCTCCTAGACTAACCCTCTCTCCATAAGCTCTTTCACTTGGCACTAAAGTTTTTCATGCTTTTTGGGACTTGATAATTAGACTTGTTGGGGATGACTGTGCCCGGTACAAAGTCGATACTATGTCGGATGTCCTGCATAATGAGTAGTCTGGCTGTAATCTCATCTAGCATTATATTAGCAAACTCTTTGAGAAGTGGTTTCATCACTTTAGGTATCTTTGTTGACTTGTTATCTTTTAGCATGAACAAGGCACGTGCAACACTAGTCTCCTTACATGCCTTGATAAGTTCAGACATGGAGGCAAAGGTGTTGGTTTCCACTAGAGGCTTTGGATGGTTATCAATCTTCAATGGTGCTAGGATTATCTCCACACCATCCTTCTCGAAAGAATAAGTGTTCTTGAACCCATCATAAATAGCTTGTAGTCATAATTCCCTGAATGTCCTAATAATATGTGACAAGCATCCATAGGAATAACATTGCACCACACCTCATCTTAATATCATTTTCCAGTTGAAAAGTGGACTAAACGATGCTTAGTCATCTTTATTTCATTTCCTTTCCTCAGCCACTACAACTTCTAGGGACTGAGGTAATCTTCGGTGGGCAATTTCTCAGCTTGTCAACTATCAATGCAGCAAGAACATTGTCATTGCTTCATCTATGATGACATTGCATACCTTGCCATGCGAAGTACATTTAGTGCGGAAGATGTTGTGGCATAATCAGTTTCTTCATTAGCTACCACAGTAAGGTTTTAGCATACTACCAATGCTTCACCTTGATCGGCATACACTAACTCTTTCATCTTGATCTTCATCATCCCCGCTAACTGGCTGCTCTATCTCTTCTGCACATGACTTTTTCTCCACCAACAAGATGAGCCTTTGATTTGGGCAATCAGCTGCATATGCCCAAAGCACTGGCATTTGAAGCACTTGCTGGGGTTGGTGGTGGTGGTATTGGAATGGCTGGAGTTGGTGCCCTTGTCCTTCTTTGTAGATGATGGCTAGGAGGAGCTTGCTTTTGTGGATGGTGATGTCTTCAATATGGAATAGCCCTGGTTGGACGCACCATCTCTATACCTTAAAGAAGTATGAGCTAGTTTCTCTTAGTTGGATCATGTCATTCAACATCCAATAAGGTTGGAGCTTCACAACTTGTTTAATGTTGGGCTTTAATCCACCAAGATATCATGCGACAGTCTGCTCTTTCGGTTCTTTGATGTCTTATGTCATGAGAGTTGTTTGAACTCCATCTTGTACTCTTCTACAGTCATGTTGTGCTGCTGAAGGTTGTGGAGCTTAAGAAGTTTATCTTGACAGCAATCTTCAGGGAGGACCTTATGTTTGAGTTCATGATGCATCTTGTCCTATGTCCTGATCTTACCACATCTTTCATGGTTATGTCGTCGCCTCAGATTTCCCACCAAATTGATGCATATCTTTCATGGATTTCTTCTTCACTTGATGATTCTCTTCTATTGTAGAAAGGATTTAGATCTTCAACTTCTTTATTAGATCGCTCGCTTTCATCGTTGAAGGGCTCTCTATTACAGTCTTGATTGGAACCTTGACAGTGTTGGCATTTATGTTGCCCTTGATGTTGTCGAAGCTGCTGATTTTCTTGTTGGATTTGTTCAAGCTGGCTGTGTAGTTAATGAAGTTCAATATCACACAAAACTTGCTCATGTTCTACATGCTCTTCAATGTTGCATTGGCATGGAGGTATCCTAAAATCGGGCTTTGATAGCAACTGAAGCCGGGAGGTGTTGAAGTTGCGAGGAAGATAGGAGAAGGAAGAGGATGTCAATAGAATTGATTATGGTGAGGTGGAAACCCCACTACAGCATGTACAACATGGGAGGCTGTAGACTAAATGGCTGTAGTAGCGAATCTACATGCCGAATATTTTTTAACAACGGAGGATGGTTGTTGGAGGCGAAGCAGATTCTTTTTTCAAGGCTAAATCACCACCTTGGCTAGCCACTTCAAGGATACAACTTGTCACATGCCCACTCACAAACCTTAGGAGTCCACCAAAAGGGAGGAGGGAGAAACAGATAGAAGAATAATTCCCAAAGTAAAATTTCACTACTCAAATAAGCTCAAGGATGATTGTAGTAGGAACCCCATTAGGGTATTTATAAGCAGTATAAAGGGAACACTTTTCTTCTCTTTCCAATGTGAGATTCCTGATCTTACTATATCTCAAAAAGCTTTGATGATTAACTTTCATAATAACATCAAAAGTTCTCAAAAGAAAAGTTTACTAAAATCGAACTCTCTAAAGTTTGCTAACATAAAATTTCCTAAATAGCTAATGGGTGCCAATCTGGGATGGCATCCAATGTGGGACTCAAACCCATGTGCCCACAAGGTCAACCATAGATGCTCTAGCATCATTTTATATCTCAGATTTCATCTTGATGATTTTAAGAACTAGAAAGGTCGATTAAATAACTATTATGGTTTTAACATGGGCACTTTTGTTTTTGTAACATACTATAGTTCTGAATTTGCATATGTTTTTGGAATGTCTCTGCAGGATCTTTTTATTCAGAGCTTGCCATCCATTGGGTTTTATGCTCAAAGCCTTCATGATCAGCTGAAGGTATCTTGCCAAACTCATTAATGTTTTGCCAGATGTTGTCATTTGAGGAGAAAAATTAGTGCTTAATCTCTTAAGGTTTTGATATAGGTCAGCATTAGATTTATATTTAGTTCTTGGCACAAGACCTTAGTTTCATATGTTGGTTTGTTTAGTGTAACAAATTGCTCTTGTATGTATTGAAAGATTAATGAAGCTTTCTGATATTGCAGGCAATACAACGATATTATAATTGGTCAGATGAGAGTATTCTTGAAGATATTACTCTTCCTGGTTTAGCTGAACTTAAAGGTCATTGGTATGGGTCTCTTCAAGCTAGCGGAGGAGGCAATGGGGATACAATGGTGAGAATCACTGCACCCAGCTTTATATGTGTAACTAGGATGTTGCACATGCATTCACGTGTTTTTTAGAAAAGAATAAAACATATGAAGATAGATGTAAAGGACGGGTTTTACCCATGACCTTGTGGTTTCAGTCTTATGCTGTCCAACTGGAAAAGCTAAAGTGGGGAAGCACATGATTGTAACATGCAGAAGGGTATTTTGGGAACTGAAATTTAGAGGCAGACAAAGTGGAACCTTATGAACGAATACAATCACTGGGGGAGTTTCAATTTAATGGTCGAATGATCTTGGAAATTTGAAACGCCTTCTCTGATTAAGATTAAAATTGTGCACAAAGAATGCAACATTGAAAGTTGAGATTGTCTGAATAATTCTAGATTCATCGTTTGAAGAGTTAGATTAATTTATATCATGCAGACTGATTTATTTCAGACAATCTTCATTAATGTACATAGCATGTTGATGATTTTTGCCTTTGGATTTTTTCCCTCTCCAATGATAGGCTTTTATGCCTATACTGATGTGCATTAACCATTATGTAACAATTAATCATCAAGTTAATAATATGTTTGCTTGAGGCCTCATCGATCCAATAATTTCCTCCGTCTTGGCTTGCCATTTTATTCTTCTTGGCGTTGCTGTATAAGAAGGTCATGGCTCTTGTTCTCAAGAAATTTTGATGTCCTATTGGTAGACTAATTTGTAAGAAGGGGATGGGAGTCTGTAGTAATGATAAATATTCTTATCTAAATTTTATATGTTTTTTGCAGGCAGACTTTGATTTTCATGGAGAGGATTGGGAGTGGGGAACCTATAAGACTCAACGTGTTTTGGCAACTGGTGCTTACAGCAATAATGATGGTTTATGCCTTGAGGAATTATTTATCCAAAAAGATAAGGCAACTCTCCATGCTGATGGAACCTTGTTGGCCAATAACAAATCTTCATTTTGCTGTTCTTAATTTTCCTGTTGGTCTAGTGCCCACTTTAGTTCAGATTTTTGAATCTTCAACCTTAGATTCTATACCGTCTTTACGGCAATGGGTGACACCCATAAAGGGTATTTTGCACATGGAAGGAGATCTTAGAGGAAGCCTTGCAAAGCCAGAGTGTGATGTTAAAGTAAGACTACTAGATGGCGTTATTGGGGGTATTGATCTCAGACGAGCTGAGATTGTTGCTTCACTAACCTCGACTAGTCGATTTTATTCAATGCCAACTTTGAACCTGTTATTCAAAGTGGCCATGTACACATCCTGGGAAGTATTCCTGTGACTTACATTCAAAATGACTCAGTAGAAGAAGTTGAAAGAGAGAGGGATATTGCAGGAGGGATACGAATCCCAGTTTGGGTAAAAGAAAATGAAAGAGTAACTTCTGATGACATCAGCGAAAGAAAGCTATCAGAGAAAAGAGCGAAGATAATTGGGATTTCGGTTGGCTGAAAGTCTCAAGGGTTTGAACTGGAATATGTTAGATGCAGGTGAGGTAAGAATAAATGCAGACATTAAAGATGGGGGTATGATATTGATAACTGCTTTATGTCCTTATGCCAACTGGCTTCATGGCTATGCTGACGTTGCCCTTCAGGTAGGTCAGTCTGAGTTATGCTTTTGGATGCTCTTAGCTAATGTGCACAAAAGTTATATCTTTATTCCTTGAAAATGTTGCATGCGATTTACCTGCACTTCAATTGTAGAGTCTGAGCACTGACAGATGATATAATAAATATTATATTAGTGGGCATGGATAAACTCAATCCTTTCATTAATGATAATCACTGATTTAAAATTGAGGGCTGAGCCATAGTGGTCCCATGCTCTAATTTACATAATGAGGGTGCTAGGGTCAGTACAAATAAGCCAAAAATAAAAAGGGTGCTGAGTGGTATGGGCTTGGTTTCACTTGGTTAGGGTTTGTACATGTTGATAGACCGTGTACAGCACAATTCAGGATGGTTCGGGCGTGGTCAGCCAAAACCAGGGCACATGGAGCCCTGTTGCACTTGTTGTTGCTGGTAGGGTATACCAGCGAGTACATGACCGACATGCATGGTTTTTCAATAGTTGATTGAAATATGGTTTATTGTTGTGATATTGTTCACTATATATAACCAAATCGTAGAGAAAATTATAAAAAACTGTATCCTAGTTAATATTTTACTTAAATGCATGAATTAGCATATTGTATTTATGATTTTATTTTATAGATAAAGATTTAATAAAATTGATTAATTTCCAGATTTTTATTTTCATGATAGGTAAGGGTGACGTTGAGCAGCCTGTTATAGATGGATCTGCATCATTTCACCGGGCAACTGTTCTTCTCCTGTCCTTCGGAAGCCACTTACAAATTTGGGGTACAGTTCATGTTGCATCCAATCGAGTATGCATCAGTGCCATGGAAAGCAGGGTGAGCAGAAAGGGAAAGCTCTTGCTCAAAGGCACTTTGCCTCTCAAAACCAGCGAATCATCTCCTAGTGATAAAATTGATCTGAAATGTGAAGTTCTGGAAGTGCGAGCTAAGAATATTTTCAGGTTGATTCTCTTTCTATCATTTCTACATACATGTTTAGTTGGTTGGTATCTTTGTCCATTTGTTTCCAACATATGAATATCAAATTGCAGTGGCCAAGTTGATAGCCAAGTGCAGATTTCTGGCTCTATATTGCAACCAAATATTTCTGGAATGATTCAGTTGAGTCATGGGGAAGCATATTTGCCTCATGATAAGGGGAATGGTGCTGCTGGTCACAGATTGGCATCGAGAGCAAGCTTTCCTGCTGCAAGTTACACCCGGGTGACTGATTCAGGGCATGCCTCCATTTTTTGGATCGTTAGCTACTTCCTCAGACAACAAATGGTCTCAACCTCCAGGTCTGTCATGATGAACATAAGTTCAAATTCTCACCTACCTGTTGCTGTTGATATGATAAATCTATTGATTCTACTTTGGGAATGCAAATGATTTATCATGAAGTGCCTTGTTCTTTCCTGGATGGCTTGTCCATGTGAAAAGGATAATCCATACATGGCCAAGATTGCTTTTTTAAAGGAGGAATTATGTGATTGGAAGTGACTTTTCACTGTTACTGGAAACCATAGATCATAGAAATTGTATGACAAAATCACCTTTTTGAGGAATGTGCCATCCTAGTTTCTTGGTATTGCGTGATTAGGTTCTTCCCCTGATTGCCTGAGGTTCTTCTATTCCATCCTGCCCCTTGCACCACTTTCCTCTTTATAAAGGGTTGTGGACAAGCTTGCTGGGCTCCCAAACAGGCCTGAGCAGTTTGCTGATTGCTGTTATTACTATCACCATGATTATCATAACAATTATAATGATGTACCTTTTATATGCATATATTTCTATTTTATTAATAGAGGAAAAAAGTGTCAAGCCAACTTGAAAGTCCAATCATACTAGTATTTCTGTGCTTAATCAAAGTAGGTATTATCTATCGTATAATGTACTTGTGAAGATATTGGCCTGCAGTTTGTTCCTTATATAGCATCATATATAATTTCTTCATTTTTTTTCTTTAAATCATATTATTATATGGAGCCATAAATTAATTTACAAACCTCATCAGTCATCACCAATGTTACTAACACAGGATGGAATGCCACTTTTCCTGGGATGGAATGCCACTTCTCACTTGTTTTTTTTGCCATGGCTGCCCTGCAAAACCATTTGTCCACACGTTCATGGCATCTTGCCTGTGTTTATTGAGGGGATAAAGGCTATCTGATACATAAATGGATGTGTCCTTGTCCTTGGATAGCGAAACAACCAACAAATCAACCATGAAAAAAACTGCAGGAAGCATGTGATCTGGATCCAACCTTCATCCCACCACCTAAACAGCTCTTGAACTTGGAGTCCTGTTAAGGGCTTCAATGTATGCTCATGGCAGAGCTCCAATTGCTTTGCATGCAGTTGCACTCTCATTGTTTCATGGAAGTGACATAACTTAAATTGCCCATCCACTTATTTCCTTTGTTCTATTGATTAATAATGCAACAGTGGGATTGGGTTCCCGTAAGTCTAGTTGGGTTGTATTGTGGTGCTCTGCATCATGCCCTTTTTGATTTGTAGTTGGGTCAAGCTGGGCCAAGGCATGACAAGTCAAGTTTATTTGGGTTGGTTCCATTTGGCTTGTTTTGGATCAGGTCGGATCATGTTTAGTAGATTTGGGTGCAAATTTGTTGAACCCACTTGCCTTCTTACATTTATCTTCGATTACTTCTTGAAACTTGATTTGGGCTTCTCCTAGGTCAAAATGATGAAGTGGGATAAGTGGGATTATCGAGCATCTCATTCCTTTCCACTTTTGTTCACTCCAAAGTCCCAAGCCTTTTTTTCATATTTCAGTTCTGATTGTTGGCATACTTCTACATTATTGTCTGAAGCACAAAGGATACAGTTTTCAGTCTTTTATTATTTTTAATTTTAATGGTTACTCCTGTACTTTGTTAACTTTAAAGCATGTAAGTTAGTTCAAGTCTATGTCTGGAAGCTGTGGTGTACTTGACTAGGTATAGCCCTACATAAAACTCAGGTAGATGAAAATGGTGATTCTTCATAAGGAATAAATTGGTGAGAGTTAAGAAGCACTAGCACATGCATTGCACATGCCATCATCTTGTACAACCTGATCTTGTTTGTGTTTAAACTATTTTCATGCATCAACTGAATTTATTTATTTTTCAGAAATTGTTCTTTCACATAACACCTTTAAAGGGAATCAAAGCAATCTTATTCCATACATTCTCGAACATATGATAGAGTAAGGCTGTGTTTGGTTCAGGATTAAAGTAAGGATACCATGGAGTATGGCCCCTTTAATCCACTTATTCCACTTTGACCTGCCAAATACTAGAAAAATTACCCTTTCTCAAACGCAGAGTGAAAATTTTTGAAGTTGGCAAGGCTACCTTTCAAACAACTTGGAGAACTATAATTGTTACTCCAGAATAGTGGGTTAGGCCTCTGCAGTCAAATGCAGCCTAAGGCTTTGAAAGCCCACCCTAGTGAGATTGACATACCACATGACATGGAGGATATAGTTTTATCATCTTTCATATGATAAGACACCTTTTCCGGGTGTTTGTAGCATTGTTTCAGAAGATCCATAGTTTATATTTAAGTAGCAAGCATTTAAATGTTTTTGTTGTTGACTTACATATTTACTTAGCATGTGATTGTGATGTAATATTTTTTTCATGGCAAACCCATGCACATGTTTTTAGGTAGACCAAAGCAAACTAGGCTCGGCCTGAGCTGATCTTTTGTCGGACTTGGGCTCAGATTTCAGCCTATTGGGTCAGGTAGGCCAGCAAATTTTCATTCTTGACAAAGTTTAGCCCAGGTTTAGGTTTGGTGTTTTCTAACCTCAGCCGAACCCTGCCCAACTTGACCTGAAATATATAATATATAATATAATATATTATATTATATGATATTATATAGTATATCTAATATAAATTATATTTGTTATTTTAAAGTTTGAAAAAAGGAAAGGGGAGAGTATGTATGATCAAATAGGGTTAGGCTTGCTCAGGTTGGGCTGGGTGGGCTTTAGGCCCTTCCAGCCCGACTTGTTTTGGCCAGCCAGCTTTGGCCTGGTTTATGAAACTCTGGCTAGGTTTGGGCTCTAGAATTTTGGCGTAAGGTTAGGTTGGTCTAGGCATGGGCTTGGCATAATTCTATTGTTATGAGACTAGGCCTGGCCCATACCTGTTTGGCCCCAACTTATGCACATATCTATTTTGGGTAACGTGATTTCCTATGTATCTCACTGAGCTTGTGCCCTGGCATTTCCACTTGAAGGGAAAAGTCTAACTTTGTCAATGTGAATTTCACATGAGTATTTTAGATACAATCAAGGTTTTAAATCTCATTGGACGGAGATATCCCGATGTCTCCATAAAATGGGACGCCCACCATCCTGCCTGGCCTCATCCCGACAGCCTTCCCGATCATGCGTTCCAGTAGATTTCTTCTCTCTCTCTCTCTCTTCCTTTTTTATTCCTTTTCTTTATTTTTTCTTTTCTTCCTTCTTTTCGTTCTTTTCTTCTATCTTCCTTCTTCCTTCCTTCCTTCCTTTCTTTTTTCTCCCTTCCTTCCTTTCTTTCGTTTTCTTCTTCTTTCCTTTAAGTTTTCCAATTTTCCATCTTCCTTTTTTCTTTCTCCTTTACCTGCATGGATGGGTTTTGGAGTCTTGACCCCATCCCGTTCTCATTTTCTCATAGGAACGAGAGGGACGGCTGGGATGCACCCCATCTGACCAGGATGTAAAACCTTGGATACAATAGTTCTAAGCACATGACAGATCATCTTCCCTGCATGTCTTAAGAACATTATGCAGGTGAGGTGTGGCGCCAACAAGAAGCTGGAACTGAACCTGATTCGCTTCGACTTAGGGCCTCTTCAGTTTGGTGTAAGTGGGTTTAGTGGGAGCCCCTTTCCTCGAAATGGTTTTGGCTCCCCTTGGGCTAAACCAACTTAGGTCATTTCTCCCTTCATGTGGGTTCTCAGTTCAGCTTCATTTCAGACCAACCAAAAGCCTGAAGTTGGCTTCCTTTGGGCTGAGCTGAGTTTGGCTACTGGGTTAAAGGCAACAAAACAGGCATTTTAATGGGGTCTTTTTGGCTTAGGTCCATTTCAAAGTTGGGTTGTGTTTATTGACTAGGCTTAAACTTTGAACTACATTTTGAAGAGTCTATATTTTTTATGGGCCACATTGTGTTTTTCTGAATCCATATCTGACCTGGTTGGAGAATTATGTCCAGGCATTGGTCCCATACCAAAGCCATCAGTCTATTATCAGACACCGAATAGGCCCAATTTAGAATTAGATTTGGATTTGTTGAAATCGGATCTGGTTGATGAGTTGGCATCCCTACCAAATGTAAATATTCTTATCCATCATGTGTTGTAGAATTGTTCAACTATATTTTCCCATCCTTATGTGACCATATGTCACAATGGACTTAAACCCACCATATGTTGTTATTAAATGAACATTTTGTAATTATATTTCAATTATTGGTTAGACTGTTGTTAATGCACTTCATGCATAGATGACCTATAAATGATTGTGGTCACTTAATTTTCTAGATATCTGACATGTCCTTTTGGCTATCAGAAAGCTTTAATATTAATATTTTGATAGTGGGAAATTTCTACACATTTAATTTATACAACTACTAATGATATTTTGGGAATCACATATTAGTATTCTGGATGGAACCTTAATAAATGATAAGAACTTATTCATTCTTTACAGGTAAACAATCTGACGTAGAACAGAAAATGGAGCAAGCGAGTACTGGACCACGACTCG
This sequence comes from Elaeis oleifera, assembly GCA_000441515.1. Classification (NCBI taxonomy): domain Eukaryota; kingdom Viridiplantae; phylum Streptophyta; class Magnoliopsida; order Arecales; family Arecaceae; genus Elaeis; species Elaeis oleifera. The sequence continues at coordinate 3,403 of KE506745.1, read as the reverse complement.
ATGTTCGGCTGACTGATCTGAAGCTAATTCTGGGACCAGAATTGAGAATAGTGTACCCTCTGATTCTTAACTTTGCTGTCAGTGGTGATCTTGAGCTTGATGGTGTGGCTCATCCAAAATGCATAAGACCTAAAGGGATTTTGACATTTGAAAATGGATATGTCAACTTAGTTGCTACCCAGGTAAGTTTGTTGTTGCAGTCAAAACTGTAAGACAATTGTGTGCTTTATAATTAAACATATCATACGACAATCTAAGAGGGAATATTTATTGTTCATTTATCTGCAAATATTCATTATGTATGTATATACTTTATTTCTGAAAACACTTTGTGTTGAATTGTTTAATCACAGGTCAGGCTTAAACGCGATCATCTAAATATAGCCAAATTCGAGCCTGATCTTGGTTTAGATCCAATCCTAGATTTAGCATTGGTTGGATCAGAATGGCAATCTAGGATCCAAGGTCGAGCCAGTACTTGGCAGGACAATTTGGTTGTGACCTCAACTCGCTCTGTGGATCAGGATGTTCTTACACCTACCGAGGTAAGTGTCAAGTGTATGGTTTGTTTATGCTTTGGTGCTGATAGAATGATTTTGCCCGCTCAATCTGCACATCTTATCTCTGCATTATTGTGCTTAGATGCAGAGTACTTGTGCAGCTGGGTTCTTCTTTTGGCTATTTGCTAATAGTTAAATGCGGCTTTTATAACAGAGATATCAAACTGAAAATGATTGGGCTTGTTTGTTGTGTTTGTAGATGAGCCATTCATTTATTCTGTTTGAAGAGTTATTATTTATTTAATCTTTAACACTTATGGTCTTCCTTTGAGGAAAAATGTTAAATGGGTCATGTGTCAATTGGTAATTAAGGATCTTTTTTTGTCTTGTTGAAGTTATAGTTACTTAGGAATGTTTATGGTAGAAGAGTTTTGAAGTCAATAGGACTTCTCTTTTGTGGTCAAACTAGGTTTAAAAAAAATTACTACTGGTATTCCATGTTGACATTTGGCATTATAGAAGGATTTTTGAACTGCTTCACTTCCTTTATGTATGAAAAATCTACAGCGACAATGGTAAGGTGAAGGTAATTAAGTGGGTGACAGGTTCCGAAACAAGCTACCAGATTTCTGAAGAAAAATACTGCCATGAACCTTAACTTCATGCTGTGCATATTCTTTTCAACTTTTACGTGCTTATGATGGACATCTTGTAACTCTGAAGTTGTTGCCTCACCTCCCTCCCTTGCTAAGCTAATATATTCTCTGTCTGAAAGTTCTACCCATGATGAATACTGTCATGGCGGAGAAGTGCGTGCAATGCATTAACTGGACCATGGAGCAAGAGGTGGGGTGCATTACCCCTAGCAAGGTGTTGATATCCAAGAGTGATCTGCGTGTACTGCGGCTAGGGAATTTTTATCAAAGGTGCTCGAATGGCGAGTAATATGGAGGATGTCAAGGTAGAGATTTCTGGGTTGGGGGGGGGGTGTGTTTGAACAATGTCAATCTTCATAGAGTTGATCTTGGCTTTGAGTAATGGACAATGGATTTGGATAGACATAGTGAAGGGATTGAGAATGGAAATGTGGGGATGAAGCACAGGAAATGCAAGCTGGTCACCTTAAAAGAGGCAGCACCGGCCAAAAATTCCAAGTGGGTGGATGATGATGAGGTGGAGCATTGGTTTCTTGGCAATCCAGTTACAGCTGAAGCCAAGAAGATGATGACTTGAAAGATGATAGATGAAAAATGCTTGGAAGCAGGGATTGGTTTCTGGTAGTATTTGAAAAGGTAATGAAGAAGAGGTGCTAAGATCAATGTTGCAATTGCTGTGGTGGTAGGCTGCATTTAAAATCTCAATGATGATGCCTATATAATAGCTGAGGATGCGAGCCGGACTATATTGGTGAAATTGTTGAGTTCTTTGAAACTATTGTTAGGCGATCATTTTTTATGGCTGAATGGTTCTTCAGGCTGAAAATATCATATCAAGGAGCAGCACTTGCTCATAAAGACAAGAAATTCATGATCCTGGAAGATTTTTTGTCGAAGGAGAAAAATGATAATGTATGGGCAAAAAGAACAGGGTTAGGGCAGTGGAAAAGAGAGGAAGGAAGAGCTATGGCCTTGAGTGAGGACTTCAGATATTTTATGCAAGTTGTCAAGAATGACTTAATGACCCATGAGGAATGGATACAAGAACATATCTTAACTTTGCATAGTAGAAGTTGATGGACATATGGAGACTTACTTGACAAGGAATAATTGGACTTAATTGATATCCGTAGCAAGACCCAAAAAATCAATGAATGGTTTTCATGGATATTGTTGGGTATAAAATACCCTCAGCCGAAGTTCTCGACAGGTGGCACCTATCCGTGCTTCTCCGAGATGGGTTCTTCAGTCGCCTATCAGATTGCTCTCAGTGCTCATTGGACTCCGTTGCCGGCCGACCTTCTACAGTGCTCACTGAGCTCCGTTGCCGGCCGACCTTCTACAGTGCTCGTCAAGCTCCGCGATCGGCCGACCTTCTACAGTGATCGGCACCAGACTGAACTCCCTTTAAGTTTTGTCTACGGCTGAACTTCCTCAATGATTGATTTCTACCGCTACCGAACTCCATCCGGACTCCTACGGGAGCCAGTCCATCCAAGCCGAACTCCTACGGGAGCAAGCAGATTTCACCCGGACTCCTACGGGAGCCGGATTTCTTCCCAAAGTTCCTGCTACAGGTATATTTCACTCGATCTCCACGAGAGCTGAATTTCTCCTCTGAGTTCATATTGCAGGTAGATCTCATCCGGACTCCTACGGGAGCCGGTCCATCCCAGCCGAGCTCCTACGGGATCAAGCAGATTCATCCGGACTCCTACGGGAGCCGAACCACTGCCTCAAGTCTCCATTGCAGAAGGATCCGGACTCCTACGGGAGTCGGACTTCTCCAAACTCCTGCTGCAGGTACACTTCGCCCTGACTCCTACAGGAGCCGAACTTCTTCTCCTAACCTTTATTGCAGGAGGATTCAGCCCGAATTCCTACGGGAGCCGGGTTACTTCATCCGGACTCCTACGGGAGCCAGTTACTTCATCCAGACTCCTACGGGAGCCGGACTTCTTCTAACCTCTATTGCAGGAAGATCCAGTCCGAACTCCTACGGGAGCCGGACTCCTTTTTCAGACTCCAATTGCAGGCAGACATCGTCCCAAACTCCCTCAAGGAACGGTTAACTCCGAGCTCCCGTTAAGAGCGGATCACGCCGAACCTCTAACACGGACGGAGGATTCCAGCCGAGCTTCCTCAATAAGCTGTTCCTGTCCGGGCTTCTACAAAAATGAGCCCCAACCGGATTTCTGCAGTGGATGGATCCCCTCACAGTCGAACGAACTCCTACAACAGACGAAC
>KE506744.1:73683-84615 GCA_000441515.1 Elaeis oleifera | reverse complement strand
CTGGTTTGTGGCGTGGTGATTATGGCCCTTTCCTTGGATGAAAATCCTAGCTTTGCCTATAAAAGGGATCACCTCTTCTTGACGTCATACATCCTTCCTTGCTGGTTTTATTTTTTAGAGCTCTTCTCCTCCTTCTCTCTGCCTCCTCTAGATCCCTTCATCCTTTGGAGTGACCAAGGTGCTTGAAGAAAAAGAATAGATCAGCCGTCAAAGTTGCTTGCAGGCTAGCACCTCCAGATCCCTGATCTACACCAGTCTTCACATGAATTTCTTTTAGAGATCAGATGACTTCATGTGGCTATGAGTAATTTGAGGAACACTTTCTCTAACTGTTGGATCAAAGAAAATCAATATCAAATTTATTTAGTAATATTTTCTATTTTATCCTGATCGTAATGTTAGATCTAATAGTTAGATCTAGAATTTCAGCATCGATGAGATCGATGTATTTTACTTTCAGATCTAAAATATATATTTTCATATCATAGATTATGATGTAGTAGTCTAAGATTAGATCTTATACATATGATTGAGATTAAATTATTTAATCTTCTATTTTACTATATAAAATTTAAATTACATGCATAGTACTACTGCATATTTCCTTCACTAATTTCAAGAGTTTGCTTCTTTCATACCCTTGGATACTTGGTATACCTGCAAAATTACTTCTTAACTTTTGGTATCCAAACTATCTTAGATCCATTGGAGTTAGTACATATAGTTTCTTTCAGAATCCAAATTTGTTTAATCAAAATATGACCATTTCCTTTAATATTGCATTCAAAATTTTATGGCCAACTTTGTTACATTTAAAACATATTATAGAATGATTTTTATATATAGCTTTATCAAACATATTTTTCATAAATTTTTATTTTCTTGAAGGATTGAAATCAATTCCAGCTTTATCAAAAATAGTCTTTTAATTATTCAAAATTAATTGAAGCTTTTATGCACCAATTATAAATTTTTCAAGCATAGACTTCAATGTTTCAATATCTTTTCTAAGAATATCATTTTTTACATAAAAAATTTTTCAAATTTCAAAAAAAAATTTTCTTCAACTAAAGAGTTCTTTTCTTTCAAAAGATCTTCTTTTTCAATCAAGGGCTTATTCTTTTCTTTAATTAAAATCAAATTTGATTTCTTAAGCTTTTTATCTTTCAATCTTATCTTTTATATTCATCCACAAGCTCATGAAAGGTATCAAGTAATTCTTCAAAGATAAATTTGGAAGAGTTTTCAATATTTACCTCATTATTATGAGCCATAAGGCAAAGACTTACAATATCTTCTTCCTCATTTTTTTTTATTACTTTGCACCCCTTAATCGATGCTTTCTTTTTGTTTGTTCTTCTTTTCTTTTCATCCTCATAAGCTATGAGGCATATGTTGAAGAGTTCCTCCTTATTTTCTTGAGAGATTGATTTTTCTTCTTGATTTGCTCTCTCATAAGTTGTTTTCAATTTCTCTCAAATTTATTTTGCTAAAATATAAGAAAAAATTAGATTGAACTCATTTATATCTAATGAATAATAAAGCATATTCATGGCCTTAGCATTTAGTTGGGCCATTTTTTTATCAAACTCAATTAATGCATTGGATATGTGTGGGCTATCTACAATAATTCTTCAAAGTTATAGTCATGTGCTTGCACAAAAAATTTCATCCTAGCTTTCCAATAGATATAATTTGAGTCATTAAAAAGAGGTAGTCGACCTATAGAATATCCTTCATTAAATAAGAATTTCATTTGGATTGCCATGATCTTTACTCTAGACTGCTTAGTCAACAATAAATAACAGAACACCTGCTCTGATACCGATTGTTGCCCAGAAGATAGTAACCTAAGAGAGGAGGGGGGTAAATTGGATTCTTTAAAAATTTTAACCAAATTTAAGCTCTTAACAAGTATGTGCTTCAAAGTAACTTAACTTAGTATGGTTGTGAGGTGAATGCAACAAACTATAGCAAAATTAAGATATAAAGTAATAAGACAAGAATTAAATGCAAGTAAGAAAGCAAGATGATGAAGCAAAGAAGAACTAAGGGCACAAAATAAATATACAAGAATTTTATAATGGTTCGGTGCAACCCAGCACCTACATCCACTCTCCAAGCTTTTCTTAAAAATTTCACTATAATCAGCCTGGTTATAGTGTATTTATTTTTGGGCTCACAAATAAATCCAGTTGGTTTCTAAAATCACCAACTAAAATTTATACATATACCGATTATTTTCGAACTCACAATCAATCCAATTGATTTTTTAGACTCACCAACTAAAATCTATAATGTACAATTCTGAGCTTGGATGAACCTAATCTCCAAGTTTCTTTCCCTCAAAGAACTTATAAAGAACAAAATATAAGATACAAATTTCAGCATAGAAAATAAAATAGAAAAGTAGACTCTTTTGGTGCGAAGAAGAGGCTGAATGATCAGCTTTTTTGAAGCTTGAACACTCTTTTTTGAAGCTTGAGAGGATGCTTGAGGTGTTGTGAAGGATAGCTCTTGAATGTCCTCTGAATTTAAAGCTTGAATCTTCTTTTTTCTCTCCTTTTGATGTGCAATGAAATTCTCTAAATCTAAAATAATTTCTCTCTTAATCCTCCTTTAATCTTGCTTCCAAATTGATTCTCTAACTTTGTTATAAGCTTGGAAGAGGCTTGAGAGTGAGTTTTAGCCGTTGAAAGGGTTGAACTAGCTATTAGAGATAAAAATAGCCATTGAAAAAGTATAAAAAACTAGCCGTTGTACCTATCAGAAGCCGTCGAGTCGATTTGAATTGGTCTCGAGCCGGCTCAATTTGCTTTTGAGCCAGCTCCATTTCCATCCGAGTCAGCTTACCTCAGTTTTGCAAAATTTAGCTTTTTATCCTTCTAAGAGAGCCGGATTTGATTCTGATCGAGTCAGCTCGATCCTCAGAATCTGAATTTTCAGCCTTCTATTCCACTAAGAGAGCTGGCTCGAATTCAATCCGAGTTGGCTCGACTTCGTGCCAAGCCTACGTGCCAATCCCTGTTCATGCTAGAGTCGACTCGGTTCCTCTCGAAGTCGGCTCCAAATCTTCTAACTTTATTTTTTTTTATATTTTAACCTTCCAAACTTAAATTTCTTGATCCTAATACTTCCAAATGATATTTACTTCTTTACTTTTATTTTCTCTTCTTTCAATTTTATTTTTTTTGCAATGAACCATCCAAACTTGTGTGAACTTATTCTTTTAAATGCTTTGGCATGGTATTTGAGAGGATTTGTCCTTAAGATAAATTCTTCATTTTGAATGTTTAAAATTCTACATCCAATCTTGAACATATGATTAGAATCATAATTACTCAAAATTTGGTAATCATCAAAATCAATCACAGGATCAATATTAGATGCTTTCATTCTTGCTCAAGAGCTATAAATTTGATTTTGAGAAGGGTCGTGATATATGATGAGCTGCAAATTCTTATTAGAATTGTTAAAGAAGAGCAGCTCTAGGGATTGGTGGGTGAATTGGATCAAAATGATGTTAGATTTCAGCCCAAACTGCTTCTATTATTAATGGTGAGCCCAGGGGTTGGATCACTCGCAAATGTGGCTTAAGATAGGAAGAATCCATTCCCCATATGAGAAATTCTTCTACACCACCCCCCATATAGAAAAAATACATCAACTCATCTGATTGGGCCACGTAGCCACCACTTTCCAACACGTACTTAATGCTTGTAGTACATGCATTTAATGCCTGTAATTTTTTTTTATTTAAAATTTTGAATGATAAAAATATCTCTCTTCTTCTAAAAAAATTATGACATCCTATGGCCATATTATGATATTCTACGGTCAAATTATGACTTCCTGCACAGGATGTCATAATTTTTCTTCTAGAAGTCATAAAGTAAGATGGATATTTTTATCATTAAAAATTTATAAAATTTTTGAGTGATGAAAATGTTCCTCTCTTATTATGACATCCTATGAAAAAATTATGACATTTTATGCATAAATTCATAATTTTACCATAGGATGTCATAATATCGACACATGATGTCATAATTTTTCAGATGTGGAGGGGCATTTTTATCATTCAAAATTTTAAACAAAAAATAAACTACAAGCATTAAATGCATATTAAAAGTGATTAGATAAAATGCTCCTATCATATTATGATATTCTGGGGCCAAATTATGACTTTCTATGCAGGAAGTTATAATTTGATTATCGGATGTCATAATTTTTTCAAAGAAGAGGAACATTTTCGTCATTCAAAATTTAAAGAAAAAGTGAAATCTACCGCCATTAAATACGTGTTGAAAAGCAATGGCAATGTGAACCAATCGGACGAGATGATGCGCTCCACATCAGATTTTCTTCACCAGAGGCGATATACAAAGAATTCCTTCCCATATTTATTGCATTGGTGGTGTTGGTGTGGTCCCTCCTATATTGGACACACCAATGAAAAGGAAGAGAAGAGTTTGAAAGGACTCTAACACTCTTTAACGTGCGAAAAAATAAGGTGGTGTGTGGAACCTTTTGACACGTGGTAAGGGAGTCTGAGATGAACTCTAGTTTTTGCCTATAAAGGAGGCCATGGATGTGAAGAAGAACATGAGGAAAAAAAAAAGAGGAGGTCGTGAGAAGGTAGTGAGCCACTAAAAAAAGGGAGAGAGAAGAAGAGAGGTTTGGAAGGTGCTTCATTCAAGAAAGAAGATTGAAGAACGTTGATTGAAAGAGTTTGCTCAACCTTGGATTAGAGTTACTCCATTAAGGAGGGTTGTTTTGGAGATTTGTTTAATTTTAGATTTTTTCTTTCTTGTATCAAAAGCGATGTTCCCGATGTGGTCTCAAAAAAATTTTTATACTCTAAACTATTATTATAGTGGAAGCTCTTTCTTACTCTCATCCCTATATAGACGTAGGCTTCGATCGAACCACGTTAAATCTGGTGTTCTTACGATTGCTGTAATTTTTTGGGCTTTTATTATTATTAGTATAATTTTTATTCTATTTATTATCTTTCAAGTACTCGAATCCCAACAAGTGGTATTAGAGTCTGTTTCCACTGAATTAAGAGTACTGAAGAAAGAGTTGAGATGCTAGTAGATGGAGGATCAATTTTCTTCAGGCACTATGATCAAGTTGACATCAACCAACTATTCGATTTGGAAGCCTCACATGGAAGACCTTCTTTACTATAAAGATCTTCATGATCCAATTGAGAGAGTTATTGCTCAGCCCGATAATGTCAGATAAAGAATGGAAGAAACTGAATCACAAAACCATTGGACTCATCTGATAGTGGATTGATAATTGTATTTTCCATCATGTTTAATGGAAGTTAATGCCCATAGCCTTTGGTTGAAACTGAAAAGCTTTTATGAGAGAAAGACACGTAAAATAAGACATTTTCAATTCACAAATTGGTGAACATGAAATAGAAAGTGGGGACTTCCATGGTAGAGCATCTAAGTAACTTTCAGAACATGGTGAACCAGCTTGCCATGATGAAAATGACATTAGATGGGGAGCTTCAGGCCGTACTATTGTTGAGTCCCTTACACAACAATTGGGAGATTCTGGTGGGGTCTCTAAGCAATTCTTCACTGGAGGGTTGATAGCCTTAACAATGGTGAAAGATTGTATGCTTAACAAGGAGGCTAGAAGGAAGGAGCAAGGGGTCTCAAGCCATAATGAGGCCCTCATCATGGAAAAAAAGGGAAGAAGCAAGCACATAGACTCCCAATCTAACTCGAATGATGGCTGCACTGATCAAGAAAGGGATCCAAATCTCGAAGTGGAAGATGTTACAACTGTAGCAAATGAAGTCACTTTAAGAAAGACTGCCAATTATTGAAGGAGGAGAAGCTGAAAATAAATTAGGTGGTGACTCCAACTCGGACAATGGGATGACTGCAGTAGCTTCAGGTGGAGAGGTGATCATTGTTTGTGGTATAATAAATGATGGTCCTGTAGGTACTACTGGCCAAGACTCTACCTCTACCTGAATGATTGATTCGACTGCTTCGTATTATGTTACAGTGAGGCGAGAATTATTCTCATCTTAACGTTATGATAACTTTGGGATGGTAAAGATGGGGAATGATAGAGAATCAAAAATCATTGGTGTTGGAGATATTGTGTTGATCATGAGCTTGGGATATAGGCTAGTGTTGAAGAATGTTCGATATGTACCAAATATTCGCCTGAACCTGCTATCGATAGGGGTATTAGACGAGGAGGACTACTATAGTATGTTTGGAGATGGCAAGTGAAAGCTGACGAAGAAATCACTAGTAGCAGCCAGAGATATCAAGTGAGGCTCTCTCTACTTCATGCAAGCCAAGCTCAATAAGGGGGAGGTGAACACAACAAAAGAACCTTCTACCTCAGAATTGTGGCATCGATGACTGAGACATATGAGCCAAAAGAGGTGTCAATTTTGGTCAAGAAGAATATTGTTCCTACTGATGGTTCTAGATTGAAGACATATGAAAGCTACCTGATGGTGATGTTTGTTCTTTGAGTGATAAAATTCTTGGTGGATGCTCTTACTTTATGACTTTTATTGATGATCACTTTCGAAAAGTTTAGGCATATGCTTTGAAAATGAAGGATTAGGTGCTTGATATATTCGAACAATTTCACATCTCTATTGAAAGAGAAATTGGGGCGAAAGTTGAAGTGCATACGGACGGATAAGGGGGTGAATAAGAGGTTCTTTCGAGAAATACTATCAACAAAATGGTATCAGATTGAAGAAGATGGTGCCTAAGATGCCGCAGCAGAATGGTGTTACTGAGAGGATGAATAGGATGATCTGCAAGAGGATCAGGAGCATGCTATCTCACGTAAAACTATCGAAAGTATTTTAGAGAGAGGCACTGATAACTGTGGTCCATGTTATTAATATTTCTCCTTCCTATGCGCTTGAGGGTGATACACCACCGAGAGTCTGGTTGGAGAAAGATGTTTCTTATGATTATTAAAATTTTGGATGCAGGATGTTCGTGCATATTCTCAGAGATGCGAAGTCCAAACTAGATGCTTAGGTGAAGTAATGCATATTCTTGAGCTATGGTGAGGATGGAGAGTTCGGCTACGATTGTGGGATCCTGTAGAGTAAAGATCGTATGTAGCCATGATGTTATTTTTTGGAGTATCAAACGATCGACGACTTCGAGAAGCCTAAAAGCCAAAGTCAATCCCTCGAGCAGTCCTGTAGACTTATGCCCATATACTTCTCTGAGGAGTCTTGATGATGGAGGAGCAACTGCAGATGATAGTACACATAACAGTCATGAGGCTGAGGAGAGTGCAGATGGTGTTCAAATGGAGCCGCATGATGAACCACCTGCACAGGAGGTCGAAGATCTATAAGAGAGCGGAGGCCATCCGTGAGATACCCACCACAGGATTACGTGTTATTGATAGATGAAGAGGAGCCTGAGTCCTACTCCGAAGCCATGGAGCACCAGCATAGTAGAGTGGATGAAGGCAATAAAGAGGAGATGAATTCTTTGCTGAAAATAATATAAATGAGCTAGTGAAGATGCCTAAGGAAAGCGAGCATTCAAACATAAATGGGTGTTCAGGTTGAAGCCACAAGAGAATAATTCACAATCAAGGTACAAAGTGAGGTTAGTTGTGAAAGACTTTGTACAGAGGAAGAGCATTGATTTCGAAGAGATTTTCTCACCCATTGTGAAGCTCACGTCTATTCGAGTTGTCGTCGATCTCACTGTCTGTTTGGATCTTGAGGTAGAACAACTTGATGTGAAGATGACATTCCTTCATGGTGACTTGGAGGACGAGATATATATGGAGCAACTAAAAGAGATCAAAATTAAAGGCAACGAGAACATGATGTGTCACTTTAAGAAAAGTCTTTATGGGCTGAAGCCAGCACCATGATAGTGGTACAAGAAATTCGATTTTTCATGATGGAGAATGGGTATAAGAGAACAAGTTCTGACTATTGCATGTTCATGAAAAAAATTTTGATGATAATTTATCGTACTATGGTTATATGTTGATGACATGCTGATTGTGGGACATGATATTGCCAAAATCAACAATGTAAAGGTGAAGTTGGGTCAAGCATTCATGATGAAAGACTTGGGGTGGGCCAGAACGATCTTAGGGGTGAGAATCGCTTGAAATAAGAGATCTTGGAAGCTGTGGTTGTCACAAGAGGCATGTGTTGAGAAGGTGCTGAACCGATTCAATATGAGCAAAACGAAGCCGGTGGTGAGTCCACTTGTAGGATACTTTAAGTTGATTAAAGAGCAAAATCCAAAGAGCAAGAAGGACCAAGTAGAGATGAGTAAGATTTCCTACACTTCTGTCGTGGGGAGTCTTATATATGCTATGGTGTGTATCAGGCCCGACATTGCTCATGCGGTTGGCGTGGGTGGTTGGTTTCTTTCAAACCCTGAGAAAGAGCATTGGAAAGCAGTGAAGTGAATAATAAGGTACCTTAGAGGGACATCCAGGATATGTTTATGCAATGGCAGTAGAGATCCTGTGCTACAGGCTTACACAAATGCAGACATGGCGGGAGATGTGGACACATGAAAATCTACGTCAGGTTATTTGATGATCTTCTCAAGGGGAGCGATGTCGTGGCAATCAAAGTTACAAAAGTATATCGCACTATTATCGACGGAGTTAGAATACATCGCCCTAATAGAGGCCGGTAAAGAAGTGCTGTGGCTAAAGAACTTATTGGAGGAGCTTGGCAGGGAGCAAAAGATGTATGTTGTCTACAGCAATACCCGGAGTGCCATCTATCTCAGTAAGAATCCGGCATTTCATTCAAGGATGAAATATATCGACATCAGATATCATTGGATTCGGGATTTGCTGAAGATAAAGTAGTTCAAGCTTGAAAAGGTTGACATTGAAGAAAATAGTTCTGATATATTAATAAAGTTAGTTTTAGGAACAAAACTGATGAAGTGCAAGGGTGCTACAGGTTTGGTGAACCTCTCATATGAGTCCGGAGGGGAAGATTTATTGGTGTGGTCCCTCCCATATGGGACCTATCAGTGAAAAGGAAGAGAAGAGTCCAAAAGGACTGTAACACTCTTTGCGCATGGAAAAGTCTTTTGACATGCGGAAAAATAAAGGTGGCATGTAGAACCTTTTGACACACGGAAAGGGAGTCCGAAATGAACTCTAGTATTTTGCCTATAAAGGAGGCCTATAAAATGGATTTAAAATCAAAGTTGAAAATCTACCGAATCAATCTATAAGCTGATGGTCCACCATGGATTACTTGGTCTTCATGCAGCTCATAAGGGAAGAATTTTTTTGTTTTGGGTCCTTCACATGGAGGAGGGAACCAGCATGTTGTGCATGGAGCCCATGTGCATTCAAAGCAATTAAAAAGGAAGGGAGCTGGTGTATATTCGGTTTGCTGAGCTGCTGGCGTGTGGGACATGGCTGATGAAGAACATGGTCCATGGTGAACCACATGGACACAGGAGGCTGGGCGTTGGGTGCATGAGACCAAGAAATTGGCACAAGACGCGGGAAGACCAAAATAAGAAGGACGCGCGGGAAAGGAAAAAAAAAAAGCTTAAGAAGGAACCCACATTGAAAAAGGCAAGCATTGGGCAAGGATGTGGTACATGAACGTAAAAGCCCGGCTGGGAGCTGGTGATCGTGCAGGGATTTAAATGGGCGCGTGAGCGTGGCGAGCTTGGCAGCATGCGAGCACGAGGGAGCTCGGCGGTTCGAAGTGCAGCGGGGCCTGTGGGCACTTGCACAAACGCGAAGGCAGGGGACGTGAGTTGGCCTGAACGCGGACAGAGGGTTAGGAGTTTAAAGGAAAAAAAAGGAAGAGAAAATTGTGAGAAATTAAGAGATTTATTTATTTATTTATTTGTTAGTCCACATCAAAAATACATAAAATCCTCCTACCTCGTAGCACCTATAAATAAAGCCTAAAATTTTCATTATGAAATATCTATCTCTCTACACCATAACTCTTGTAGGGAGCCTATGTGACAGGTGGACATATCCACTTTTTAAATCTTTTTAGCCATTTTGTTCCCACTTTCTTTCATCCTTCTAACATACGAGAAGGAAAGTCAACCACCCTTCCAACATATGAGAAGGAAAGTCAACTAGAGGGAAGTTGGCCCTAAGCCAAGAGAGGAAGAGAAGCCAAGTTCTGTGAGAGAGTTTATTTATTTATTTCTATTCCAGCTTCAAGCTTCATTAATGGCTTAGGAGTTAAAAATTTTATATCATAATTTTATTCAGTAATAATTAATTTTTTTCATTTAATTTTGTAATTTTAATTTTACAATAGAGTAATCTAAATTTTTAAATCTTTTAATTTTATAATTTTTAATTTCCGCAAGTTAATTCCAGCAAGTAGCATAAGATTTTATTTTATTTATTTTTCTCAGGCTTCAAATCAAACTATGTCTGGCTAAGCAATCCCTCTGAAGTTTGTGATGAAGCTAGACCATGAATATAAGCTATCTTTTTGGAATTTTTTTTTCAAACTTTTAATTTTTAGAGCCCTTCTTCCTTTATCTCTCTTGCCAAGAGACTTGATGGGCTATCGTTGGGTCAGAATCCTTTCATAGTCCATGTTTGATTCGGTGCAAAAGGAATGATTGGTAGAAGGCTCACAGATTTTTAAATCATTTCTTCTCCTTCTTTATGAAAATTTTGATGGGTTATAGTTGGGTTTGAGCTCCTTCATAGCCCATACTTAGGTAACATAAGAAAAACGAGAAAAAAACATCTCTTAATTAGGGTGAAAATGAAATATTTGATGGATCATAGTTAAATTAAATCTCTTCATGATCCATGCTTGTTCATATTTTACACCTTAATCAAGGGACATTATAAGAGAAGCCATAGGAAGGCTCTCTAATCCATTGGTCTAGTAGATTCAAAAGCCCTAGATCTTTTAGT
>KE506743.1:119678-136037 GCA_000441515.1 Elaeis oleifera | reverse complement strand
CCTGACGCTCAAAGTCAGAGGCGTGATAGAGGATCCGCCTGACTTACGGCACCTCCAACTCGATCGAAGGATAGACAGCTTGTCCACATTTAGAGCCATTCGTGAGTACTATATATCTTCACTGAATATGTTTAAATTTTAGCTAATATTTATTGTTTAAAATAATTTTATAGTACATTTACAGAGCCTGGGGTGCCTTATGTGGTTACCGACAACATTCGACAATTGATGCCAGAGCCGGTGAACGAGTTCTCCAATTGACCATCAGGGGCTCATGATGCAACCTGGGAGATATTCCTGGTAAGTTAAAGATGTTTAATTTAAATTTATGGTAGATTTGTATTCTATTTATTAATATATGGTTGCTTTTACTTACAGGGATACTATCGATTCGAGACTCCTCAAGTTGAGGAGGCTGACCATCGGACCTTCGAAGAGGTGGCCACGTGGAGGTTCCGAGATGGACTGTACAGCCTTCGACAGTCTGTCATAGAGTACTCCAGTTTCGAATCACCATCGAATTGGAAGTCTTACATAGATCACTGGATGCGGGCAAACATATGAGAGGCCCTCTGTGATCAGTGAAATACTAAGAAGTACTCTGGTAGGTGGCAGAGGGCACGGCAAAATCGGTCTATCCAACAGCATCCGATCAAGCACATTGGTGGCTCCATTAGCACACATGTTGTGGCCGACAGATTGATAAAAATACTACACTTAAATTATTTTCATATTAAATTAATCATATATATTTAATTAATTTAATTTTATTATTTATTTATTGTAGACATGGCAGCTGGGTCGTGTACCAGGACAGCTACAGATATGGGAGGCCACACATCAATCTAGGAGGACTGATGTTTATTTAGATCTTTGATCTCGACAGATCACCGTAATAACTTAAAGCATTATTTATTAAGTTTTATAAATACTGATATATATGGACTAATGAATTTTTAAATTATATAGGTAGATTATATAGAGTATCTCGTATCGTAACACAGTCAGGACCTATCGTGTCAGCCCCTCTTTGATCTCGAGGGATGGCTCAGAGCCACCAAAAGGGTGAGTAGGAGTCAGGTCATAGGATTTGGCCACAGCTTCGATCCTCTACCAGCTCGAGGATCTTCGTCGACATCCTTCTCTGAGGGCTCGATGATCCAAACATAGGCTTACGCACATGTGGAGGAGGTTGTGTAGAGGCTTTGGAGCTAGTGATCTTAGAGCTTTCGAGACGCCATCTACAATACGGTCATTGAGATTTTTTGAGATCCGCATCTGCATGATCAACTAGACTCGTTGTCATAGCCATCACATCAGGCAAGTCTATTAATAATTTTTTTACTTGTTTAAATTTTATATTTAGAAGCTTCACATGTTTAGACTTGAGTTCGGAAAGGAGATATAGGAGGTAAAATTCAATCTAACTATCCAAACAATAGGCTGGAGATGTCTATAGCTTCGTACCATCAAATGAAATATGTAAGAATAATCTATTCAAAAATTTGAGTAATATATCGAAAGTTATGTCTCCGATCGATATATAAGCTTTTGAATCGAAATTTATTAATAATATTTATTTTTTTTATTACAAAATACTGAAACATCTGGCTCTCATCCACTAATTACTAGAGAGGATGACAGGAGTAGAAGGAGGATGAAGAGGATGACGAGGAGGATCGTATATAATTTTTTTGATATGTATACAATTTTGATACTTGTAAAGCAGTATCTGTATGTGAAATTATATAATTTATATTTTAATATAATATAATTAATTTTATATTTATGATTGGGTTACATAATTGTTATCTTACTTATAACAGATTTTAGAAAATATTATTACTAGTTATTATGATTAAATATATTTAAATATTTAATTATAATTTTTAAAAATTAAAATTATTAGCGATGCAAACTGCCATCGCTAATAGTTTAAATTTAGTTAAAAAATTAAAAACTATTAGCGATGGCAGTAGCGATGAAATATCGCTGTCGCTAATAATTTTTTAATAGTTTAATTAAAAAATTAAATTATTAGTAACAAAACTTTGTCATTAATATCATTGTTAATTATCTATATTAGTGATAGTGTATTTACCGTCGCTAATAATGGTAATTAACGATGAGATTATTTCCATCAGATTTTTAATGACGGTATACCATCGCTAATAATGCGTGCTGTCGTTAATATTATTAACAATGGCAAACTGACTATTAGCGACGGTAATTAGCCGTCACTAATAGTCTTTTTCTTATAGTGTTTTAAGGCCATGCATATTATTTAGAGCCTTATATGTGGGTTAGGTGCCGGGTCAATTGAATTAATCTTGCCACTGGTCTTTAATGGTTGGCTATTAAATTAATTTCTCCTAGGGGTAAGGCCAACCTCCTATACATCATGAAAACTTTGGTGGTTGGACTTTCTTGAACATCTTCATTCAGAATTAGAAATAGGATGAGCACACCTAAATTGGGCTTGACTTTCTGTGCCAAATAAGACCTAGCTCTCAATTTGACAGTGTCAGATTTATTCTCAAAAATCCTTCGGCGGAAAATTGTGCTAATTCAATGTCTGCCAGGTTCATGACCTATCCTTAACCATATGGGCTTTGCCAAAGATGTTCAGGTTGGCCAATTGGCAATTATACTCAAGGTGCACCAGACCAGTGGAGTGCATTATAGAGATATGTATTTGTAAATATCTCAAACGAATCTTTTAAACACAAGCCATAGGCATTTTTCTTTCTTTTTTCTTCCCATTTATAAGGTCTCACATAATTGTGTAAGTTAAAATGCTCTTATGGAAGGTTTGTTAAGAACCAATGACATCAAAAGAGATTTCTTATGTTCATTCTCATTTCAAAAAAGAGCCACATGCACCAGCTGGCCATGTTTGCATATTAATATTATGTATTTGCTACACGAATTTCATTATAGCACATTACAGCTTGAAAGATTTTAGCATGTTGGCTGCTAAAAAACATATTATGAGAATGTTTTCTGCTTACTTTTTTGCAGTGTATTATTTCCCTCATCTGCCCGGGTTGCATGGCTGATGATTGATACCACTAGATATATAGTTAACCACTGCATGGTTGATAGTTGCATCTTGTGATCTTCCAGTTGACACCTCTTTAGTGAAACTTCTATTTGCTTACGTTATCCAAAAGAAGAGAACCAAATAATGGGAAATGAATGACACTGAAACTTTATTTTCCAAATGTACAAAAGCAGAGAACAAAATAGGTAATTCTTGGGTCCCCATGGTACAAGCATTTTGTCCTAAGAAAAGTCTCCTTCTTTTTCAGGCTTATCCTTGACATATATTGGCTTATATTTAATGAATGGACATGGACAGCCTGCCCTGCTCTACTTGATTCCCTGCACCTTAGGTATGGTATTGTATCTACTTGTTCTGGTCATGAATATCTAAATCCTCATTTGAGCTGTTATTATGTCGTTCATGAATGATGACTATTTCTGGGGCTAAGTTATCGGGTGTTACTGTAACTTCGATAGGGATAAGAGGAGAAACTAAATGACATTTGGAACTTCAGAGAAAATCAATGTGATGCCAGTCTTGCTGGAGATGTTTAAGCACTACTCTGCGGAATCTCATGGGAGATGATCATTAAGCTTCATCAACACACTGAAGCAATCATCTCAGAAGAAATTGCTTCAGATCCTGCACTCCTTTCTAGAAATTATCAGATCTGATAGAGCTGAGAAAGAGTCAGGAAGCTTATTGTTTAGAAGATGAAGCTGAGGTTGGAAACAAACTTCTCAATCATCATCGAATTGTTGCAGCTCTTAATTTGCCATAACAGATGACATGGTTTTACATCTTCCTGTATAATACCCAGCCAAACGGGCCAAATATAGAACTGGGCTTGAGCCACTTGATCGGCCCGATACTATGAAAACGGCCCAAAAGAGAGATGCATGATATTAAAGCAAAGGTAAAAAAGGCCTGCATGTGCCGTGCATGTGCACGTCTAGAGGAATTAGACACAATTTTTAAAGCAAAGGTGAAAAAAGCCTGCACGTGGCGTGCATGTGCTGGCTAGAGGAATTTAGACTCCCATCCAGAGTTGTCTTCTTGGCAATTTCCTAATGGAAGTCAAAAGGAGGGAGGAGTTGGACTCCTCCATTCGGGCCTATTTAAAATGGTCGAGCTTCCCTTCGAAGCACACAAATTTCGGCCACCAGTTATCGTAGGAAAAGTTCTCTTTTCCAACTTCATCTTAAGGGTTCCCACCGAGTCTAATAGAATCATGGCCCATCATCACCGAAACCCAGGTTAGACCCTTCCATTATCAAATTTATTTGGTTTCCCATCTTCCTCAACCACTATAGCTCTTTTTCCGGTCGGATATTTTTTAGAAGACCCAACCTAGTTATTTCCCAAGTTTTCCACTATTTTTCATTGATTCTTTTAGCTATCCGTTGCCGCTGATCGTCAGTGGCTGAACTCTCGGGTATGCAACCATGGCCCCAACTACCACCGGTAGAAGATCCTTTATTCTAGGAAATAACGAACAAAGGACCCCCAGTTTCACCAAGAAAAGAGGAAGAAGAAGGGAAGAAAACAAAAAAAGAGAAAGAAAACAAGGAGAAAGATAGTTTGTCTCTCTTCCCTCTCTCTTTTCACTTACTTTTTCGACCTTCTCTCTACTTTCTCTCTCTAATTTGATAGATCCTAGTGAAGAGGTTTTGACTCATGGCTGCTGGATTGCATGTCGGCTCCCACCCTAGTCAGGTTGGACACCATTAGATTTTACTATCAACAACATCCTAACATTAATTTGATTTGTAGTCGATCAATTGGATGTGCTTGATCAGACTGTTCATTATTTCAGGTGCTACCAATAAGCCAGCCTTGTGAGGATGTTGG
Organism: Elaeis oleifera; assembly: GCA_000441515.1. Taxonomy (NCBI): domain Eukaryota; kingdom Viridiplantae; phylum Streptophyta; class Magnoliopsida; order Arecales; family Arecaceae; genus Elaeis; species Elaeis oleifera. The sequence goes on along the minus strand of KE506743.1, from coordinate 131,140 downwards.
GATTTAAGGTTTTATTGTTAAATTAATTATGGTTAACTTATGATAGAAAATGATTTCTGAATATTAAGCTCTAAGAAGGATTCTTGGAATTTATTAGATCTATTGTTTGGTTTCCTTATTAGATAAGTTGTGAGGACCCAGATTTTAAAATATTATCTCACATAAATCTTGAAGCAAATAAAGAAGTGAAAAAAAGGTTTTGAACTTCACGTGCTCAGCACGTGAGGCAGAAGAGGAGGACTCCTATTAGGAGTTGGCATCCTCTTCTCGAGTTCAATAAAGATCAAGAGATCTAGGGCTCAACGGAGCTCTAGATCTCAGCTATAAGTAGACCATCCCCTCCTCCACTTAGCACATCAACCCAATCCCTGATAAAACCATCGATGAAATCAATTGGATTTCTTTGATTTTCATTCATGTATTTCCGACGAACTACTGTTGGTTTTCATCCGGAAAAAGAGACCCAATCACTTTACCGAAGATAAGGTATGGCCTCTGAACCTCCTTCTCTTCTTCTTCCTAGTTTCCTTTCATGCCTCCGCCAGCTGGGTGGTGGCCACCGAATTCTGTGAAGAAAGCCATCCCCTATTTTTTCTCTTTTCTTTCCTTTTGCCGGACCAACTATCCTCAGCGGACGCGATCGTGCTCGGGTGTCCAAGAACTAAAGCCATTGGGGGTTTGTTGCCATCTAGGATCACTGCCATAGGGACGGCCGGCATAAAGCTTTTTCCCTTCCCTATTTTCATGGAGAAGAAGAAAAGAAGAAAAGAAAAAAAAGAAAAGAAAAAAAAAAGAAAAGAAAAAGGAAAAAAAGAAAAGAAAAGAAAATGGAAAAAAGAAAAGAGATTTCTCTCTTTCATCTCTCCTCTCTCTACCTTCTCTCTCTACTTTCCCTCTCTATGAGTATTTCTCTAGTTTCTCTCGCTTCTTTCTCTCTCTAGATTTCTTTTCTCTCTTTATGGATTTCTCTCTTTAGGAGTCTTGTGGACCAGTGGAGGGTCCATATACTTAAATAACCTAGATCAATTAGTTGACACTAGGAGGGATCTTGAACTTATAATGTTTAGAAATTTTCATAATTTTTCATCCTTAATCACACATGATTTTTATATTTGGCTATGATTATGTGGAGATGCAATTATCCACATAAGAAGGTATCAAGTGGAACACCTTGATTTCAAGTTTAGATCGAGGAGTTCATCGATTTCTATATTTGGATCAATCATTAATAGAGATAAGAATAATATTCATCAGTGATTTGATTCATGTGATTTTGATTGTTATATTGAAAGAATAATATCCTACAAGCCAATCACATGGATGATGCGATGGGACTATTCTGTATAACTTCCTGCTCAAATGTATGACATTGGTTATTTTATATTTATGAGACATTATGTTTCGTCATTTGCTATATCATATTATTATTATGATTATGACGAACCCCATAGATTAGGATAATAGTTTTACGGCCATGATGAGATCATGCCAGTGAGATCTGAAATTTTGATAGTCCCAGTCTAAAATATTTACAGTCGTCAGATCATCAAGTCAGGGATCGATGATGTTAATAAGATTGATCATCTGATGTATACTCAATGGAGAGGATGATTGATCTCACAATCACTTGTATGATGATACTAATACAAAGATGTAGGTGCTCATTGGAGAATAAATTTATTGAACTAATCCGCATGAAGAATATCTGATGGAGCCTAATTAACATGTCAAAAGATGGTTCTCCAGTGAGAATGGTGCAAGTAATCCTTAGAACTGAGATCACCATGATATCTTATATATGTGGATCTATGCTTTGGTTCATTTTCTAGCAAGACTCTTTGAGATATGTGTGGGATGTTCTAGGTATGGTGAAGTGTGTATGAAGATTGTAAGTGGTCAATAACGAATCGATCACTCCTTGTAAGAGGAGAGAATATCCTATGTGGTCTCATAAGATGATGACTTAGAGAGTCTCTGGCCAAAGCAGGGATGAATATTAGAAAAAAAATTTATTGATTTATCAATCGAGTCATCATCATCAGATCGAGATATATATAGATAGATATTTAGGCTTGACATGATTTCATACCCATAGCCTGTCTGGGATATTGTATGATCGAAGGATTGAATTATATGGTAATTTACTATAAAAGATATTTTGATATTTTTATCAAATTTTATATCTTCTGGATAGTCATGACATGTTACTTGATATCAATCTTGATTTATGGACTCGCAAGAATTAAAATAATTTTAATTCAAAAATTAATTAGAAAGTATTCTGATTAATTAATATATTTGGACTGACCTAATCTAATCAGATTGGTTTAGGTCATGAGTTTGAGTCCACTGCTAGCTAGATATGAAATTCAGTGGGTCATATACATTAGGAATTCGATCTTGATCTAATCTAATTAGGATTTATTATAAATTCTATGGGTTTAATTAAATTACTAGAATATGAATTAATCCAAATTTCTAATTGGGTTTAGTTCTAAGGTATTGGAGCTAACCCTAATCCTGTTGTCTTGAACTTAATTAGATTAGGTTCAAACATTAAGATTTTCTAGTTGGTTTAACTAATCCACTTGAAAGTGTTTCATGTGGAACCAACTTCCTCCATGCCATTATGCTATGGCAAAATAAATGACACACCAATAATAAATGGCACCCAGAAGGAAAAGTCCTTATAGGCTACTCCTCTTAACAACTTTCCTTATCTTCCCAAGTGGTGCATTATTCCATGCGCCATCAGATGGCTTTGAAGAATATGTGGGTGCAGAAGAGGAGTCCTTCTGTATGAAGGCTCTTCCATGCCATTTAATTTGGTTAACACTCCATTTATTTTGGCGACAAGAAGGAGAAGTCCTCTTATTTACTTCTCTTTGTTTCTCATGCAAACACCTTATTCCCCGCACCATCCGATGGTGCCTTGACTTCTAGATAAGGGAAGGAAGAGTCCTTCTTCTCTTGGTCTCCTCCACATGCCTTGGTTTCCATGTGATGTCTTAATTATGTGGAAGTCTAAGGGTTATACGTTGAGATGTGTGTGCGCCAAAGGAAGAGTTCCACGCCCCTTCATTCCTTATATATAGGGGCGCTCCTCATGGGTTGGGATACAAGATTATGGGTGTTTAGGTGTGAGATTGAGAGGAGAAAAAGATAGAAAATTCTGAAGAAAAGATAAGAAAAAAGAGACAAAAATAGAAAGAAAACAAAAAGGAAAAGAAAGGCAAAGGTTGCTAATCCTAGGGTTCAGAATTTTCAATAGTTAGATATTTGAATCAGTTTGGGTGGTGAGATCTTTTGAAAAAGATCTCAAGTGTAGCCCTAGTGGAGGATTGAAGGCATTTAGGTAGTAGTACAATCTGTTCTTGAAAAAAAAATCAACAGTAAATTTGTGAAGAAGGCTGCAGCACTACATCAAATTGGAAAGGACCTTGATCAATCCTGTGTGGATTACCACCGGAGGATATCTACTTTGGTGTCTTATTGAGACCATCCTCGCATTGGTTCATCATCTTCGAGAAGGTATAAATTCTACCTTATATGCATACATGATTTGTTTGATTGAAATCTACAAGGTGTTTCTAAGGTTTGTGTCTCGATTGTCCTGTTTTAAGTATTAAAATTATTTTTAAAGATATAAAAATTTTAAAATCATATTTCACTGTGCAATCAGAATCCAACAGTGGTATTTGAGCCATCCTTGATTTATTCAATCAAACATCATGTTATTGTTGTGATATAGATTAGATCAAATTCATGATATGTCAAAATTAGATTTTTAGAATGATATTTAATTATTATTTTGTTGCATCCTTCATTAAGAATAAAAGTTATTAGTCCTTGATCAAACCTTGTCATGAAATTCCATGGCCTAAGACTTGTGTGACAAGTTAGGGCAAGATCTTATGATCTAAAATTGTTCATGCAATTGCTGCCTTGTGCATCCGATGCACGGGATGAAGGGTTGTTGCATGTGATGCACACATCCTAGATCCAGGACCGGCCACCATCGATTGGGCATTGATCATGGTGGGGTCTCTCATCATGGTTCTTGACCTAGGCATGAGTGCGGCTGAAAAATTTAATCATGCAAGAGATACTTCAAACATGAATTAAGATTTTGGGTGATGGATTTGATGTTGACTACGATTCATTGATCTAATCAGATTAGGATTTATGATTGTAGATCAAATCAAATCCATAGTTCTAATTAGATTAGAAATTTTATTCAATTAAAGTTGACCTAATTATCATTGATCTAATTTGATTAGGACTGAGTCATAATTGACTGAATCTTGTGAACCTAATCGGATTGGGGTTTGCTTAAGAATTAGTTAACTTAACTCAAAAAGGATGACATGTGGTTTACTCATAATTAAATTTGGATCAAGAGTTGAATTCGAATAAAAATCATAGATGGATCCTTCGCTCATGAATTTAAACATTTTAAGTGACATGTGCATGAATGATATCACAATTAGAATAACATGGTTAGTTTATTTCATGCTTTATATAATTGTTATAAATTGCCTGATGGATGGTTATGGACTAGAAATACTCATGTGATGGATATATTGTGAATGTATCTATGATGGTGATTGTATGGATGTATCTATGATGGTTGTAATTTTTAATACGGACTGGGTGCCCTTGATGTATTTATATTTTTAGCTGTATCTTTCTTTTTCTTCTATATATATTTTCAACTATTGATTGAAAATTTTACATGTTGATGTAAAATTAAGGATAGAAATTTTATTGTAAATAGATAGAAATTATTTTTTCTATTTACGAATAAAGAAAGAAGTTGGAGCATTCGTTGAAGCCTTCATGGAAATAAAGATTAGACTACCAGATGGCTGGTGAGCGGAGGCACATCAAGATCGACCATGAGATAGTTCAGTCTGTGATGCACCTAGGATGTGACGTGTAATCCATTCAACTGGTTCGGATGGATTATACTAGAAAAGTCCATAACCATCCGATTTTATTATTTGCTCTTATATGCTGGTAGTTAGAATTAAATATAATTACTTGTTATGGATGTGCTTGAGATCAAAGTCCCTCATTCAAATTATATTACGTCATAATGATGTAGTGTTAAAAATGCTACCCATACCTTCTTCATGCTAAGTCAATAGAATATGTCAAAAATTATAGTGAGTTCGTTGTGCTATCTACAAAGCTTGCTATAGGATTTGATGTGATGTTGACTTAGTGCATAGTGATGCTTATGGCATATTTGGATACTACTGTCTTGTTGTGTTATCCACAAGGATAGTATTATTCAGATATAATCATATGAAAATGAAGGATACGATTTAACTAAATATTATAGTTTATTGAGCTATCTATAAAGCTACAAGTATTTTAGAGGTAAAAGTTATATTGGGAGTTGTATGAGATGTAATTGGCAAGAGTTACCTACCCTTGAACTCATAGAGTTTGTTGCACTATCTACAAGATTTTTTATAAGAAATTGAGATCTCAATCCCACTAAAAAAATCTAATGATAGGATTTCTTATTTTCCATACTAGAGGGCTATAGAATTAGCCAAAATAAATCAGAGACATCATTAGATAAAAGACCTCATCTAATTATGCATGTCATCATCCGTAGTCCCTTTATGTTTTGTTCTTATATATTCATCTGTACCTTTACAATCACTATCAATAAATTGACCAGATCGAACTACGTGGATTGATTGAGGAACTTGAGAAAAGATCTCACTCAGGAGAAAGTCTCCTATATCCTAAATACTTTTGATCCCAATTCGATCAGGAATGATGCTAAAAAGAAGAAAAAACTACATATGAAATATGACAGGATAACAGTATGATTGTCAAATGTATGCTGATTGACTTAATCATGCAATTAGGTCAGTTAGATTCTTGTCATGGATGGTAAGTTAATCCAGGATTTGATCCTGCTAACACTTTTTGATTCTTTCTTTAAGTTTATGGATAGCATCACCTAGAAGAACAAGGTGAAGAATGTCTCTGCCATAGGTACCTATTTACGTTGTAGCAATATTGAGCATTCGAAAGAAAATTGCAAGAGTTATCCTGTAAGTGTGAAGCAGTAGCAGATTGCAAATGTTGTATTTGCTAAAAATTTGTATATGACACAGACTAATTTATCATTGAGTACTTCAGCTGCGATTGTTGGGTATAAGATATCTCATGTGGTTCCCACTTATGCAAGTTGTTGCAAAAACTGCAAAGAATAAGAAAGCTGAATAAAGGTGACTTCGAGCTATTTGGTGCTAGTGGAGAGTCTGTCTAGGCCTAAGTTGTAGAAATCTTTTTATGTCAGAATTACTTTTGGGCAAAGCTATGAAACTAATAGACTATTATTATATACCTAAAATTATCAGAAACATTATTTCAATTCTTTTGTTATTGGAACATGATTTTGAAATAAATGTAAAAAGCAAAGGTTGCTCTCCTTCTGGTAAGTTTTATGACTATAGATTTTATGATAATAATCTCATGTTTCTATCACTCAATAATATTCTTCTTCATATTGATGAGAACAAGAAAAGAAAGAAAATGTAAATGTCACATATTTCTGACATTACCAACTTGACCATTTTAGTGAGTCAAAGAAAATAAGTAATATAAAGAAAAATTCTTTGATCTATATAATTTGGAATCATATAGAACTTATAAGTCTTATCTGATAGATAAGATGACCAAGATCTTCATTTATTGGACATGGGGATAAGGAGAGCGAGTTGTTAGGTCTCATACATATAAAGGTTCGAAGGCTAATAACAACTCAGACTAGAGATGGATACTTTATATGAGATATGGTGTAGTCTATCAAATGCTTCACAGACCTTCCAATCTCTTTCTGAAGAAATGCCCTAGAAATTACTGTATATATTTTGAAAAAGATATCATCAAAATTTGTTATTAGCACTCCATATAAGATATGGGGCTACCTCGCTTATATGAAAAGAGCTGATGGACATAAGTTTTATGCTAGAACAGATAAGTATAGATTTGCAGGTTATCTTAAGAAGAGCATGTAATACTATTTCTATCATCCTACTAAATAAAAATATTTTGTTAGTAGGTATGTCACTTCTTGAAAAGGGAGTTTATTCAAGAAGGAGGCAGTGGGAGGATAATTGAACTTGAGAAGTTCAAGATCTACAAACTATCCCATAACAATCTATGGAGAGTTTGCAAGTTGATCCTCGACCAGGTGTGCTCACTTATGAGACAATACCACGACATATGCCTCCTCTTCGAAGGTCAATTAGAGTGTGTCATGTACTACTCTGATATAGATTTATCATTGAGAATAACAACACATCACACATCATTAAGAATGATGATCCAACGACCTATTCGAAAACAGTCATGAGTAGTAACTCTGACAAATAGCTTGAAGCTATGAAATCTGAAATGAACTCCATGTATACCAACCAAGTTTGGACTTTGATTTTGTGCCTGATTGTGTGACCCTAATAGGCTACAAATGGATCTTCAAGAAGAAGATTGGAGCTGATGGTCAGGTTGAGACCCATAAAGATAGGCTAGTGGCAAAAGATTTCAAATAACGGCAAGGTGTTGACTATGAAGAAATCTTTTATCCATTGTTATACTCAAGTCTATTCAGATTTTGCTTGCTATTGCTGTATATCAGTCAGAGAGATTTGCTTTTTAAGTGGGAGGACAAATTTAGTAAGCAAGTATCGAGGAGTTGGTATATTCATTTTGATGAGATAGTCAAATCATTTGAATTTATCAAATAAGGATGAATCAAGTGTACACATGAAGACAAATGGAAGTCCTATTGACTTCTTGATTCTATATATGGATGACATACTGTTTATCAAAATGATATCCTTATATTGCAATCGGTCAAGACCTACCTATCATAGATGTTTTCATAAAGACTTGGGTGAAGCATTCGATATACTTGGTATCAAGATCTATAGAGATAGATTTAAGTGGATGATGGGCTTGTCCCAGTCTAGGTACATTAATCTCATATTGAAGAGGTTCAACATGGATGGGTGTAAAAGAGTTTTACTTATCCATAAACCAAACCTGATGTGGCTTATGCCTTGGGCATAACCATTAGATTTTGGATAGATCTAGAGGAGGATCATTAGAAAATCATGAAAAGAATTATCAAGTACTTGAGAAGTACTAGAGAAGTAGTGAATTGAAAAAGTTTCAAACAGTAAACTGTAGTTAACTCAATAAATTGCTACAAATGAAGATTGCTAAAAAAAGTCATCTAATGAAAGTGTTCATCACTGAGTTAGGTGTGGTCTCACTAGAAACCCATGCACATCCTAAGGTGCTTTCACCTCATTCATATGTGATCATAGAATGAGTTGATATAAAGAACGACATAGTGAACCTGTTCACTAAGCTTTGTCACAGCAGCAATATGATCGTCACCTTGGATGCATGGGCATTAGGTACAGGGATGATTGGCTTTAGTGCAAGTGAGAGATTGAAAGAATAATGTCCTACAAGTTAATCGTATGGATGATGCGATGGGACTATTCTGTATAATCTTTCTGCTCATATATATAACATTAATTATTTATATTTATGAGGTATTATGTTTATCATTTGCTATATTATATTATTATTATGATTATGAACCCTATAGATTAGATTAATGGTTTTAGGTCCATGATGGGATCATGCCAGTGAGATCTGAAATCTTGATAGCTCCAGTCTAAAATGTTCACAATCGTAGGATCATCGAGTCAGGGATCAATGATGTCGATAAGACTGATACATCCTATGTATGCTCGATGGAGAGGATGATTGATCTCACAATCATTTGTGTGGTAATACTAATACAAGAATATATGTGCTCATTAGAGAATGAGTTTACCGAATTGATCCATATGGAGAACATCTGATGGAGCTTTATTAGCATGTCAAAAGATGGTTCTCCAGTAAGAGTGATACAAGTGATCCTTAGACTCACCATGGTATCTTATGTATGTAGATCCATTCTTTAGTTCATTTTCTAGCATGACTTTTTGAAATATGTGTGAAATATTCTGGATATGGTGAAGTATGTATAAAAATTATGAGGGGTCAACAAAAAATCGGTCACCCTTTATAAGAGGAGAGAATATCCTATGTAGTCTCATAGAATGATGACTCGGAGAGTCTCTGGCCAGAGTAGAGATGAACATTAAAAAGTATTTCTATTGCTTCATCAATTAAGTCATCATCATCAGATTGAGATACATATGGATAGATATTTGGACTTTACATGATTTCATGTCCATAGTCTGTCTGGGATGTTGTATGATCGAAAGATTGAATTGCACGATAACTTACCATGGAAGGATATTTTTGATATTTTATCAAATTTTATATCTTTGGATAGTCATGATTGCTAGACATCAATATTGACTTATGGACTCACAAGAATTAAAAAAATTTAATTCAAAAATTAATTAAAAAGTATTCTGATTAATTGATGCATTTGGACTGACCTAATCTAATCTGATTGATTTAGGTCATGAGCCTGAGTCTACTGCTGGCTAGATATGAAACCTAATGGGTCACACACATTAAGGATTTGATCTTATCTAATTAGGATTTATTATAAATCCTATGGGTTTAATTAAATTTCTAGCATATGAATTAACCTAAGTTTCCAATTGGATTTAGTTCTAAGATGTTAGAGCTATAATCCTATTGCCTTGAACTTAATTAGATTAGGTTCAAACCTTAAGGTTTCCTAGTTGGTTTAACTAATCCACTTGAAAGTGTTTCATCTGGAACCAACTTCCTCCATGCCATTATACTATGCCGAAATAAAAGACACACCAATAATAAATGGCACCAGAAGGAAGAGTCTTTTGGGCTACTCCTCTCAACAACCTTCCTTATCTTCCCAAGCATTGTATTATTCCACACACCATCAGATGGCTCTTGAGAATATATGGACATAGAAGAAGAGGAGTCCTTCTGTATGAAAGCTCTTCCATGCCATTTAATTTGGTTAACACCCTATTTATTTTGGCGACAAGAAGGAGAAGTCCTTATTTACTTCTCTTTGTTTCTCATGCAAACACCTTGTTGCTCTATGAATTGATTTTGATGATTACAAATATTTGAGGGGTTACTAATGATTTTGGCTTGAAAAAAGATTTATTGTATTTCAGGGGCAAAATTATAATTTTATCAAGTTCTGATTCGAAAGCCTCAAGAGCAAGAACAGAAGATTTGTGATCTATTGGAGGCAATCTCACATTTTTTGGATGTATATTTTGAGAGAAAATCGAGTTTAAAGAAAAGGATTGACCCCTATGGTCGATCCCTGTCAAAAGGAGCAGAACGGCACGCTATTTTTGGCTGGCACATCCAAAAGGGACGACCCTAGGGGTCAACCTCTATTGTCTGTGCAAGTCAAAGATACAGAACAGTCACTTTCTGTTTCGCACCATAGAGGTCGACTCATAAGGTCGACCCCTGTGCAGGGGACGACCCTATAAGTCGACCCCTGCGACGAAAAATCTCCATAACGGCTAATTTTCAGCTCATTTTGATCGTATTTAATGCTCTCCAATGGCTCTAAACTTGTCCAAATTTTTTTTCACTATCTATTGAAGATATAAAGGTACTTAAAGGAGAAAAAAATATAAGAGATTGAAGCATTCATTTCAACCCTAAGCAAAAAAGTCCTCTTCAAGTAAAAGAAGCTTTCATTTCAAGTTCACTAACCCCTTAAGAGCTCATTCAAGTCTTCAACAATCTTGAAAAAAATTAGAAAAGCTTCTTCTTTGTTGTGTAAAGTGTACTTAAAATTTTATTTGCTCATTAAAGGAGATAAACTTATATTTCTTTGTCATTAACTCTTATACTCTATTTTTATCTTGATCTTTAGTTTTGAAAGAGTTTCAAAACTTGGATAGGTTGATCCGAATCTTGAATCAGATTATATTGGGTTGGCTTGTACCTAAAAATAAGTGTTCTAGCATGGGATAGCTAGAGTCAGAAGTACCGATGTTGTATTCTTGTTGAATATATTTTAGTGAATTTAAATTCTCAAGTAGAAGCTTGGGGAGTGGATGTAGGTGCAAGGTTGGCACCGAACCACTATAAATCTTGATTATTTGTGATGTACTTATTTGCTCTCTATCTAAATTTCTTTATTTTCTTATATTTTTGCATCTCATATATATACTTTGCTTAAATCATTTACTACATATAACTTGCTTATTATTACTTAATCCTTATGGCTCTAAATTAACTTTAAAATTTCAAAAACTCAATTCATCCCCCCCCTTTTGGGTTGCATGGCTAGGCAATTAGTGGTATCAGAGCTTGATGCTCTAGCCCTACTTTGATTTAACTATCAAAGAGCTAAAGATCTATGGCAACTCAAGTTGGTGTTTTACTAGTCGAGGGACAGTCCACAAATCGACCTTCACTTTTCAATGGGTCAAACTACA
>KE506743.1:14599-25202 GCA_000441515.1 Elaeis oleifera | reverse complement strand
GTTAATTCTGATTGGATCAATTCTTCTCTTGATCAATTCTCGATAGTTGTATTTGGTCAGAGTCCATGTCTTTGACTAGACTAAGATGGATCTTGATCATAGCTCCATGGTCAATCCAAGTCTATAAGTTGATCGAATTGAACTAACTGATCAGTTGGTATCTAAGATAAGTATGGCAGTCTTGATTGGTGGTCATTAATCGAGAGCTACTCACATAGATTGAGTCTATGATGAGTTAATGGCATATTCCTCTCACTGATCTCACTTACTTGGCCAACATGGTGAATCATGTTTTGATCAGATCATTTAATGATTGGAGTTGACCCTTACTAACTAGGAAATCAGTATGATTGATTTAGGTACCCCTAGTTCAACTTGTCTATAGTCTTCTTTATGACTTGATGAAGTTAGTGAAAAGATTTATGACTGATTGACTAGACCAGCTTATGCCTAATCTTTTTTATCTGACTTGGTAAAGTCAGTAGGAGGATTAAGATTAACTAGTCAAGTCTTATCTCATCTTTCATTTCATCTACTTAATCTTCTAAAATTATTAGGTCCTAAAATAAATAGTTATGGTGATAACTAGATCATAGCCTCCCATTAAGTTGGATGATAATAGGTCCAACAATTTGGATGGTCATTGGAGGTGCCACACGTCTGGTGCTCATCTGACTATCGAAATTATCATTCATAATATGTTGATTTAGTTGTGTCTTTCTAATGATGGTCAGGTTGGCCGAGCCACACTCGGATTTGATCATTTATTGTTAGATGTACTAAATTCTAACATGTTAATAGTTGGATCTAACCAAAACTTTCAATGAAGGTGCCACACACCTGCTAAAGAGAAGTCTGGGCAAAATTAACTGTTGAAAATTATTTGATGAAATAATTGATTAAGAAGCTACCCATGGGTGCATGGGGGTTGGCCGAGCCACACTCAGATCCATATGCAATCTGTGAGGATTCTAGTACCCATTAAGAAATTAGTATAATTTCTCAAATTGAAGATAGAGGCTACCAATTCGAATAAAATAGTGAAAGAACCTTTAGACTAAAGTCCATATCTTTAGGCTTAATTAATCCATATACTAACTAGGTTTTGATTTTTTTATAGTTATGGCCACTAATTTATCGCTCTAATCAATATTGAATAGTGATAAATTAATGGGATCGAATTTTGATAGTTCATATCGAAACTAAAATAGTTCTGGAGTATGAATGGATCTTGTACATGCTGATAGATCCGACATCCAAGGAGCCAGCTCTGAACGCTCGCAATATGGTCTGAGATACTTATCAGAAGTAGCTCAATGATCGAACTATGGTTCGTTGCATTATACTGATGTCAATGAATGATGAGTTTAGCCATAGATTCGAGAATGCTCAGCTACAGGATATATTGCAAATGTTGAACGAAATCTTTGGCACACCCGATGACGTTGAAAGGCACAGGATAAGTTGTGCTATCTTCAACGCTCGAATGAGGGAAGGAGCATCAATCACTGATCATATACTATACATGATCGAGATGATTGAGCGCTTGAGCAAGCTTGACTTTTTTCTGCATGAGCAGCTAGGAAAGGATGCTATTTGAACTGTTTGCCTAAATCCTACCTTCTTTTCTTACTCATTATCAAATGACAAAGCCTGTAATCAACTACCACGATTTGTTGAGGTTGCTGCAGAACTTTCAAAATGATCACCACTTCCACAAGGAGTCGGTGAATATGGTGGGAGGGTCTTCTTCTAGATGTCGATCCTTTAAGAAAAGGAAGAAGAACAAGAAGAATAAGAAGAAGGTGCAAATTGCTGGAGCACCCAAACCCTATCAGACCAAAAACTAAGTCTGACTAGAGTCAGATGAAATACTTTTACTGCAAGAAGCAAGAGCACTGAAAGAGAAACTATCCTCAATATATTGCCTCTCTAGATCTGAATAGATCGAGAAAGAAGCAAGCTATTGCTGGACAAGATAATTATATGATAACATCTTATAATTTTTAATTATGATTCTACTATCTGGATATTAGATATCGAAAGTTCTTTTAATATTTATAATTCGTTGCAGGATCTGTAGGTTAGTAGGAGATTTGAAGAAAGTGAAATATTTCTTAATATTGAAGATGGAAGATCAGTTTCAGTTCTAGCATTTGGGATTATTAAGCTTGTATTTAAGTCCAATGTGATTATTCTTAGTGAATTCACTTTTGTCTTTATTTTATTGAATATTATTTCTGTAGGCCTTTTGGCCATATATGATTATAAGATTTAATAAAAAAATATTTTAATATCATTATGAATGGTGTTAATATGATGAATGGATAGCTGAACAATAAAATTTATATATTATCACAACTTGTTAATGTAATGTACACATCCAACAAACATCCTAGAATTGATGTCACTGATATCTACCTTTGGTACTGTAGGTTAGGTCATGTTAACAAAATAGAATAAACTAGTTGACTCAAGAAAGAATCCTCAAAGTTAATGATTGTGAATCACTTCCACCTATGAGTCCTGTCTTCTTGAAAAAATGATCAAGTCATCTTTTTCAAAAAATAAGTGAGCCAGTGAAGTTCTAAGTCTGATACAAACTAATATATATGGATCCATGAACACGAGTATCAGAGATGGATATTATTATTTCATTATATTTACGGATGATCTATCGAGGTATAGGCACGTCTATTTAATGACACATAAGTCTAAATCATTTAAAATATTTAAACAATTCCTAATAAAGTAGAAAATAAATTAGAAAGAGTATTAAAATTTTTGATCCGATTGAGGAGGTAAATACCTCTCCAGTGAGTTTCTAACATACTTAGAAGAGAATGGGATTCTCTTATAGTGGATCCCTCTCAGAACACCATAGCATAATGATGTATCGAAAAGGAGAAATTGAACCCTGTTAGATATGGTTCGGTTCATGATGGACTTTGTAAGTCTGTCGATCTTCTTTTGGGGATATGCACTCAAGTCAGCATGTTATATTCTAAATAAAATTTTGAGTAAGTTCTTAAGTAAACACCACATGAGATATGGAAGGGCATAAATTAGTACTCACTCATCTTAGGATTTGAGGATATCCAGCTTATATCAAATGTTTGAAAACTGACAAGCTTGAACCTAAGTCTAATAAATATCTATTTATAGGATATTCAAAGGAGACTAAGGGATGTTACTTCTACCTTGTTTATGAACAAAAGTATTCATCAGTAATAGGGCAGTCTTTTGGAAAAAAATTTTTAGAGAAGGAACTAATATCTCTAAGATTGAACTTGATGAAGTTTGATCAGTAGAAGAACTGACACAATCTAGTCAATCTATAAAGTTGAATTTGATTAGATCAAATTCAAATTCTATTATAGAGACATCTTTGAGGAGATTCGATAGAGTACCGTATCAGCTGGACAGATACTATGATTTCTTGATGCGGGATAGTGATCCTGTTGAACTTGATAAAACAACGAGGATCCAATCACCTACATGGATGCAATATAGAGGTCTGACTCTGATAAGTGATTAGAAGCTATGAAATCCGAAATAGAATCCAAGAAGGTCAACAATGTATGACCATTGGTTGACCTATAAAGTTCATCTGGTTGTTAAGGGTTACTGTTAGCATTATGGTATTGACTATGATGAAATATTTTCTCCTATTGTAATGCTCAAGTCCATTTGGATTATGCTTGCGATAGCAACACATCTGGACTATGAAATTTGATAAATAGATTTGAAAATAGTCTTCCTAAATAAAGAGCTGGAAGAATAGATGTATATGATACAACTTAAAAATTTCATATCTATAGATGAGTCTAAGGTGTGCAAGCTTCAGAAGTTCATTTATGGACTTAGCAGGCATCTCAGAGTTGGAACATGTATTTTGATAAAATGATCAAAACGTATGGCTTTATAAAAATAGAGAACCCTACATATACAAATAGGTTAATAATTTATGATAATATTTTTATTTATATGTGGATGATATTCTCTTAATCGATAATGACATCCCTGCATTATAGGGAATAAAGGTTTGGTTGTCATTACAGTTCTCCATGAAGAACTTAAGAGAAGCATCCTTCATCCTTGGGATGAAGATCTATAGAGATAGATCTAAGAGGTTGCTTGGATTATCCCAGTCTACGTATATTAATACTATGTTGAAATGATTCACCATAAAGAATTTCAAGAAAGGCTATTTCAATAGATCAGAAAATTTCTCTTTCGAAGAGTGATTGTCCAATAATTTCTTAAGAGAGAGAGCGTATGAGTAGAATTTCATATGCTATGGTAGTGGGATCTATTATATACGCCATGACATGTATGAAACTGAATGTAACATACTCACTAGGGATAGTGAGTAGATACCAATCCGATCTAGATGAGAACCACTGGAAGATCATAAAGACCATCCTTAAGTATTTAAGAAATACTAAAGACCAACAGCTTATCTATGGAGAATCCAACGTAAACTTGTGGGGTTTATATATATCAGTTTTCAGTTGGATCATGATGATAGCAAGAGTATGTTGGGATACATTTATATCCTGAATGGTAGAGCAGTCTGCTGGAAGAGTTTTAAGCAGCACACCGTGACCGATTCTACTTGTGAGGCGGAATATATCGTAGTATCTGATATTGTAAAGGAAGATCTGTGGTTATGGAAGTTCATTGATGAGCTCAAAGTGGCACCCACCATTGATGATCCTGTCTTGTTATATTGCGACAATACTGACACCATTGATCAAGCGAAGGAACCGAAGTCATATCAGCGTACTAAGCACATTCTGCGTCGCTATCACCTAGTCCGAGAGATCATGAATCGAGGTAACGTCGACCTTCAGAAGATCAGTGGAAAGAAAACCTAACCAACCCATTTACTAAAGCCCTCGGTGTCAAAGAGTTCGAAGATTATAAATCAAAGATGGATATATGATACTATATCATTTGGCTTTAGTCCAAGTGGGAGTTGTTGAAAATTGTATCCCAAAATCAATCGTTAGCCTGTTGATGGTTGAGCTAATTATTATAATTATATATAAATTATTAAATAATAAATATTATTTAATTTTTTTATCACTCTGTGTATATCTTATTCGAACTCCTATTTTGTGATAAATTTTTAGGACTAATTGAATCGATATAGGAGGATATATCGTTTAGTCCTTAAATCTTAGTTCACGGCCAAATGATATGCTATTATTACGATGATAGCTATATCAAGTATAGATTGTTGTATGCCATGTGCATTGGTTGTCATCTTAACAAAAGAGTATGGAGACACTGAAATAGCATATAAGTGAGACGTAAGGGTACATCTCACTGAACATAACCAACTATTGAGCACTCTACTGTCAAGTGTAGCTCATGAAAGTATGGGTATAAGTGTTCCTCCGACTTGAGATCATCATGATAACTTGCAAGCAACTCACTATATTTTGATGCTGAACTATCTAAATTTCTAATTTAGTAATGAAAAATTTTTGGATACAGTCAAGTACTTGTAAAGTTGGTGTGTGAGTCAGGATGAAATTGATCCCTTCGAATAAGTAGGAGTTAATGCATCAGTGTGTTTCAATTCAATAAAATCTCAGTCAGAATAATCCATGTGATAAATTTAAAAAGTTGAAATATAATATGGATGACCTTTTAGGGTTGACAGTTAAACTCTAGGTCATCTTGAGCATTCGGATCAAAGAGATGAATTATACGGTAACCATATGCCAACAGGTTCTTGAATGTTGCTTTGCAAACTTTTGATCTGTCCGGATGTCAAGTATTATTACTAGATGACCACTATGATTGGTATAAAAGATTGTTTCTGTACTATCAATTTAGGTTTGAACCTCTGAGTTCACACTCAAAAGATATCTCTGATTGATCATGTAGCTGATCGACAATTGAGAATCATTCTAGGGTATAATCATCAATTCGATTAATGATTAATTTGTATAAAAATTATAATAAATTAATTCACTAATTATTGATGAATTATAGGAGGAT
This sequence comes from Elaeis oleifera, assembly GCA_000441515.1. NCBI lineage: Eukaryota > Viridiplantae > Streptophyta > Magnoliopsida > Arecales > Arecaceae > Elaeis > Elaeis oleifera. The sequence goes on along the minus strand of KE506743.1, from coordinate 19,187 downwards.
TGATTAATGATTAGATTGCTAATTGAATTAGAATCAATTTGGTTTGATTCAATTAGGTTATAAGATAACCTAATCGCTAAGGATGTTCGATTCCTAATTTGATCGGGACTTGAATTTGATTATTTTTTTGATTTGATTAGAATTTAATCGAGACTATTTATTATTTAATTGGATCAAGTTCAATGGTCTAATTAGGTTTAATCTAATTTAATTTGGTTAAAAATCTAATTAGATAAAATTTAAGTTCGAATTAGTTTGAACCAAGACTATGCGCCATCTCATCACTGCGCCCTTCTTTTCTCCATGCAAAAAATGTTCTTACATGAATTTTTTTTTATACCCAGAAGTGAATGTCTCCCACTTTCTGAGCCCCTTGGGATTAGGATTTAGTTGGTTTAAAATATAAGTTCAAATGGTTTGAATTTGGATTTGAACTTGGAGTCCAAATCAAGTTGGACTCTTCTCTAAACACTGACCACTCTTCTCATGCATGAAATTGATTCTTGCATAATTTTTTTCGTACCATTTAGATGTTTGTTGCCCACTTTCTGAGCTCCATGGATAAGGATAAAGTTTGGCTCAAGTTTGATTTAAATTTGATTTGAATAAGTGATAAGGATAAACCATCGTTTGAACTTGAACCAAACCACTTCATCTTATCCTTATCTTTCATGAGACGCCTCCTTAAAAAGGGATGAAATTTTGTGTGACAAAAAAAGATTGGATTTTTTGTGAGAAACAGTTGAGTTAGAGCATGAAAAATTAGAGAAGGGGGTGGGCTTCTGTGCATGACAAACAAAGGAAGAGATCTTTCTTTTGGGTGTGAGTGCTAGGGTGGGCTCTAGGGTTTCAGCTCTAAATTTTTGTGTGAGAGAAAATACAAGAGAGTCTTATTCCAATCTCGCACACTATCACCTCCTCATGTAGATCCATCTTCTGATTCAAAAGAGCCCAGATGATCCAAAGGAAGGAGCTTAAATCAGCCATCCAAAGCCTTCCGTATGAGCTAGCACTTCTAGGAAGGACGATCTGATCCGGACTTCGAGTGGACAACCTGTAGAGGCCGAATGAGCTATGCGGCTGCTCGACATCAGGAAGAACATCATATCATATCTATCAGCAGTGGTGATAATCAATTTGTGCAAAGGTAATGAGTTTTAAACTCATCCGATTAGATCTAATGGTTAGATCTGATCTAGGGCATCGATGTGATCGATGCAGTTTTTTTTATATTAAATTTTTGTATGTAAATTTTATATCATAGATCCTTAATAGGTTGTTTAGATCTTATCTAAAGTATGTATAGGAGATAAAATATTTAATCTACTATCTTTCGTTGTGTAAATTTTAAAAATGCATACTTTCAACTATCGGATTTTCTTCAAAGTCTACATGTGCTGAGGGTTCTTCGATAGAGGATCTTCTTATACTTAAGTCATTCAGAGCTTGAGAATAATAAAAGGAGTGAGTCTGAGCTTATCCCAAGGATCTTTAAGTTACCTCTTTATATAGAGGCAGAGTAGTAGACTATTGTGCCTGAACCTAGTAGGCCATCAGGCTAGGCCACGATCTGCCAGGCCTTTAGGATAGGGAATCTACAAATCAAAGGTGGTTAGTCATGGATTGTGGCTACATCTTAATAGCTCGTTAGAATACTCCTAATGGTGGCCTCCATGGCTAAATAGGTCAGTGATCTAAGGTTGGCTCACAATCGAGGCCTTGGTCCAGATGTGTTATTGTCAGTGCTGGTCATGGGAAATCATCCTGTGTGGTTAGCGAGGTTTCGACCTTAAGGTTGGCAGGAGTCCAAATCAAGAGGTCGGATAGGAGCCAATGAGATCATTCCATATATGCATCCTTGCTCTCCAGGTGGTCTTGACGAGTCATCAACAGCAATCATCGATGCTAGGTCGCTTACAAAGTTAATGGTAGTGAGTTGGTGTCCTTGTTTATGTCCTTAGCATGAAGTCGAGGATGGAGTCCAAGAATGGGTTCCGATGAAGCTCTCCGCTCTATTACTAGAACATCTGGATGAGGTTCGTTGTTTGAGTCCATCTCGATACCTCAACCAATTTGAAGAGTATGTTTGAGGATGAGCCCCAAGGACAACAGTCGAGATAGTATGATCCTGCAACGCTTGCGCTCCACTTCCAAGTTCGAGGTATTGTTTGGATGAAGGGAGTAGTGGCCCTTGGAATATGTTCTTGGTGTATATCTGAACTGGTGAATCCGAGTTATCTAGTCTTCAGGTGAATTATCATGTCACTTTGTGAAATCCATTGTCGATTTGATGAGTATATCTAGGCTTGGATTTGCCAAGTTGTGAGCATCAATCAACATCTATACTTGTCAATGATCATCAAGGTTCTTTTCGACCTTGCTTTGCTAAGGTTATCATTCTAGGTGGGATCTTGTAGTCATCAAATATTTTTTTGAAGTTTGGTTGCCTCATCCGAAATTATTCTTTTCAGATGGGGGCTATTTTTGGAGTTACATTTTTGCCGATATGGATCACTAAAGTCTATCATGATAACATAGGGTAGAATTTATCAAGTCGATGACTTTAGTCGTGTCTCTAGATCTGTTTTGAGGATCTCACATGTGGAGGTCCTAACTTGGGTCACGATATCCCCTAGTTGTCGGCACCATATGGAATAAAATTTTGAAGGTCTAGCTAGAGCCAAGATATCTCCAAAGGATCGATCTTCCAATCCAATCATCGAGATTCAATTTGGTATCTGAATATCTCATAATCATCATTATTATCAGAGCTATGCCAAACACAATTTCAAAGGTCTCAACCAGAGCTGTGATATCTTTGAGGAATTGGTTTGAACCAATTTGCAACGATCTTCGCCAAGTTATCATTGACCTCCACTTGACTCATCCATGGGTAAAGAACGTCGGGTGGCCATGCGGGGTCCCCAAAGATTTAGCCTCTTATAATCATCCTCGATCTCTGCTCGACTCATCTGTGGATGAGGAGCATCAGGTGGCCATATGAGGTCCTCAAAGGGTGAACCCCTTCTCATCATCCTCGACCTCTGTTCGAATTGTTTATAGACGAGGAGCGCTAGGTAGCTATGTGGGATCTCCTAAGGGTTAGCCCCTTCATCATTGTCCTAGGCCTCCGCTCGATTTGTCTATGGACAAGAAGCACCAGGAGGCCATGTGGAGGGATGAGGCTTGACCTGATTATCTTATATTTTGGAGGTCTTCTTGAGATGTCTTCAGTTATTCTAATAATTTGTGGTCGGATATGATCGATTTTAGTTGGGCTCTTCACTCAATCGCTTTAACAAGAAACCTATATAAAAGCTCTATTTTATGGATGTAACAATGGACACACAACTTACTAATAAGGTGTCCACTAGTTCTCAGCATTTCATGTCCAAGGAATGGTCCTATCAAAGTCTTCAATTTGCTATCATAATTGATACAATGACAGCATCATCATGGAGAGTTTGGGCTTCTCAGAGATTAACAATGTCCCTTGGTCGCTCTCTTTGCCTCTTCTATTTGGTCTTCCAACCTCGATTGCCATCGAGGCCATAGATCATATTGATCACACCAGCTATAGGTTGGTTGTTGCCATTGTCCTTGTTGGACTGGTGCCAAGGTTGTCCTTAAGTACTCGATTCAAGCACTCCCAGATATATTTTTCAAGATAATCTCTGCCGATGAGGGCCTTGATCTCATCTTTCAGTTGGAGGTACTCTTTGGTGTCGCAACCATAGTCATGATAGAAGTGGCAATACTTCTACTTTTTCCATCGAGCCGAAGAAGACCTCATTAGCAGAGGTCTATAGAGGTATACTTGACCCTCGATCTCCATCAAAATTTGAGCACAAGGGGCAATCAGTGGAGTATAGTTGTTGTAGCACCAAGGTGGGCTCCTCAGTTGAGGGGCTTTGCTGGGCGGGAGAATCTGAATAGTTTAGGCATGCATCCTCCCATGCACTCTTCTTCTTTGGAGGCCCTACCTCCCTCGTACCAACACACAACTTGGCCTTCCTCGGCCTACATGTACTTGTGGGCCTGAGCCAAGAGTTCCACATAACCCTTCAAGAATGTCTTGTCGATGGAGTAGATCAAGCACTCGTTAAGAGGCTTTGCTTTAGGGCTAATATGGCAATGGCCACATTTAGATTGCGGACCTCCAATGTGGCTGCATTGAAACGTGCCATATAGTCTTGTAAAGATTCTTCTTCTTCTTGATGGATGAAGAAGAAGCTATCTATTGTCCTCGACTGAGCTTGATTGTTACTGAAGTGAGTAATGAACTGGTAGTCGAGTTGCTCGAAGAAGAAAATGCACCTCGATTGGAGTTTGAAATACCAGATCCATGCCGCCTTCTTCAACATTACTGAAAGGGTGAGGTAGAGAAGGGCATCTGAGGTGCCTTGGAGCATCATGAGGGCCTTGTATGTTGGAAAATATGTCTCAAAAGCCAATCGTCAAGCTGTTGACGGTTGAGCAACCAAGTATTATAATTGATTTATTAATAATAAATATATTTTGATATTTTCATCATAAATTTTTATCTTCTAATGAACTCCGTTGTTATGATGAAGTTCTTAGGACTATT
>KE506742.1:65390-82325 GCA_000441515.1 Elaeis oleifera | reverse complement strand
TGCGGTAGGAGTTCGCCCGTCGGAGGAGTCCGGTCGACACTTGTAGTGGACATCGTAGAAGCTCATTTGTCAACGAAGTTTAGGAACATTGTGGAAGCTCGGCCGCCGGAGAAGTCCGGAGATGTGTCACCCAGGGTCGGAAGCCGGAAGGCTTCCGGGGAAGCCGATACTGTCACGAACTTCGGCTGGTGGTATTTTATACCCAACAGATGCAAACTTATAAATGTATATTTGTCTTTGTGTGTGCCTGTTTGCAGGATTATTTCTTTTCCCTATTAAGAAAAATCTAATCCAATAAGGTATAGGGACTGGGATAGATATGGTCAAATTTTCAACAACATCATCAAATTTAGGCACCAAAAGCTCATGTCTGAAATCTAAAGATATTTGCCTACAGAGGAAACGTTGGTAACATATGTGTGGTACAAGTTCTGGACACTGAAGAAATACAGCAAAGATGAGAATGCAAAGGTGGGCATGTGGATGATAAATGCATAGATATGAATTGCTTAGAGGAAGCTTAGGACTTGCAGTTGAAAATTTTGAAACACAAGGACAAATGATTGAGATACGCTAGCTGGTCAGGTTTAACAATAAAGATGAACTTGCTATTAGAATTGGATGCTTGGGTCTAGGGCTATTAGAATTGCACATGCGAGAGTGGATTTGACAACTCAAAAAATGAGTGAAGTTATGAAGCTGACCTCAAATCGATTGGACAAGGCTCATTGGTTATGGTTCTTAGGATTAATAGTGTGATTCAAAATATGCCCTTAAAACTTGAAGTATTGGTATGTATTTTTAAAAAATATTATTTTGTGGTGTGATCATTTGCTTTAATCCCTCTAAGAGCTCATGTTTAATCCAGATCTAGTTGATTCCTTGTCTTATATGATGAGCATTTGGTGGTTTAACTGGCATGATCCACGTTTCCTACAATTTTTCAAATGGATTGGGTGATGGACTAGATTGGTGAGAGGCTCTTCACTTTCTTATGTCATAATTATGTGCTGAGAATGCATATGAAATAGTGCTATAGCTCTACTGTCAGAGCTTCTGTACCCATGTCTGATGCATATAAATGTTTCTGAAACTACAATTTCAAGCATGCATGTTCATAATCAATTGAAGTTTACTGTCAACAGGAGTGATGGAAAGTATTTATTTATTACAACAATGTGGTGATCAAAGACATTTGGAATTCTTGTGGGCCAGCTGGTGCGACTTAGTTGGTTAGTGCTTTAGCCATTGGTAGTGATATTCCATGATGACATATCCTGGTTGGACTACCTAAAAATCTTCCTCACAGATCCAAATGTGTGATTCCAGATAACTTCCAATTATTGCAGTCACATTTTCTTTCACCATAATATCTCAGACCAGGATTATACCCACTTGGAGATGTCTTACTCCCTGGAAGCCATATTAAAGTTTTGAGATCTGTTACCTCTTTCAAATTTGATGTGGACAATTCCATTGTAAGGAGTAAAACTGATAATTCACAAAAGCAATTGAAATACTTTCTTTGCAATTGACCCTTGGCAGTTGGATATATGGAGCATGGTTCAGGCAACTAATTAGTTGCATATGTATTCTACATAACTTCTCGATAATAAAGGCAGCATTACTTTTCTATATCTCTGTTACATTCTTCATCATGATTTGCGCTGATAGATGCATCTCGATTTTATTCAGGCTGCATACTACTTCATATGTGTTAATCTTTGTGGTATGTAATATGATCATGCCTGACTTTGTAGGCATTAGATTTCCGTCCATTTCAGTTGGCATATATGTTTGTGAATATATTGAAGAGTCCATGGATCTTGCAGCTATTTGAGAAGAGCTTTGGGATGGCAGCCTGCAAAGGCGGTGGGCTTTGAATTATTCTCCTCTTTGATGATGGCCTTCCTCAGTTGGCAGCTTTTTTCTGCTTGTCAGAGACCGGCCTAACAAGTGGAGATTGTCGCTGGTTGAGTTATTTGGTTAGGGAAAGGTTATCCGCTACCTTTGATTCTATTTACCCAGAAATGAAGCGAAAGAAACTTCAAGTAGGCATGCTTGCGGTGTCTAGGCCTGCTCTTTCGGCATATCTTTTTGATATTAGTTTAATTCTCTGCTTCAGCTGAATGCTCCATGGAGCAAGCGCAGCCTCCTGTACTTCCAGATACATTGTAGTGTAATTCAAGAGTCGCTTTTGATCATGTCTTTAGCTATGTTGAGTGGGTTAAGTAAAATTATTCAGGTATTGCGAGAGCATTGTAATTGATTGCCTGCACCTCAGGTTATAAAGTTTCATTTGATTTGGGGTTTATGAAATGTATGGCTATATCATATCCTTGGCTCATCTAAGTTGGTTTCAAAAAAGAATAATGGTTCTCTGATCCTTTACCGAGTTGTTGAATAGCTTTCTTAAACGTAATAGGGTCACCTTCAGGAATGGGTATGTAATGATGCGGTTTTGTTTGTGTTTGTTTTTCTTTTTGGGAGCGGTGCGCTGGGAACGCCACTATCATCTCTGATCAGCTTTAAAAGTCATCTAATAAGTTTATTAATGATACCATTCAAATCTATCGCAAATCCGTTTAAATGTTTATCTGAAAATTTTGAACAAATCCCATCAAAACATAGTAAATTTGTCAGGCATCTGAACTCATCCGATTAATCTTTGTTCGGTCTATTACTCAGACTGGGTTGAGCATTCGACTCAAAATTATAAAAAATAAAAAAGAGAGAAGGACATAAGGAAAGATTTTTGCATAATGATATGAATATAATTAATATCAAATAAAATTATTAATATAACTAATAATATATTAAACTAAATTTATAAGATGTGATAGAGATTAGGTGTCCTAGAGGTTTTGGATTCAAATCCTCCCACCTCTTTCTTGCATATATATTTTTATATAATTTTGTAAAAAATATGTATATTATATATAATCAGTTTCGGATAGTCAAATTCCAAATCCATCCCACGTAGTAATGAGTTTTAATTTGGCTTAATTATGCTTAAATCTTAATTTTTTTGAAGATTTTTAATTTCATTCTAAATTTTATTTAGTGCAACCAGATCATCGAACTTTAATTTTTTCAATTCGAACTCAGATTATAATTTTCATCGGTCTGCTGTGACGGAGTTATGACGTGGCTTGTCTATATGGCAAAATCTGTTTATGTAGCAAAAATCAATGCTTAAACCATGTTCCCTATCCACCACAGCAGCTGTATAAAAACTTCATATACCTTCCGATCAATGCTTCCTTCCCATATTGAACAAAAGAAGAGGAGGAAGATGAAAATATCATGGTTGGTGAGGTCCGTCGTGAGTTCATTGAGCTCCGATAATGGCGACGGTAATGATGAGGAGAAGAAAAGGAGAAGCTTGAGAGATTGTCCTAAGAGTTGCCATCCAAAGAAGGGGAATAATCCGACGAGGACCATCCCATGGAGCCTGGAACCCGACGAAGGGCATCAAAGAGGACCTCTTCGAGCTCACCAAAACCTAACCATTAATTCTGGGGCGTAGCCTCCTTCCTCGCCCCTCCACTGGCTTCCTTGAACCCAACCCTTTGGAGATGGATTCTTCACCCTTCGATCACGACCGGAGTTCCAATTATTCCGATCTCATGGCCTACAAATATTCTGGTGAGGCTGCTGCAATGGAGCCATCGAGAATCATCGAAATCCAAAGCAATTTTGTCGAGATCAATGGGAAGTTCAAGAGCGGGATCTTGATGATGTTGACTACCAAGGTGATGTTGGAGGTCTCCAAAATTATGTTTAGGGTGTTTACTAAATAGTTCAAACTGTTAAATCGAATTAGACTAAATCATTTTATCAGTATGATTTGGTTCGAAAGTCAAAATAATTTGGTTGGTTTATAATTTCATATAAAATAGTTTAACGGTCTGGTCTGATTATGCAAAATTATTAGACCAGACCAAACCGTAAACCGTAATATGTATGTATATATATACTAATATATAAATCCTAAAATAGAGCCTGCTTTTGATTGGCTATAGACATAATCTTTACTTTTAATGTGTTTTAAAAATTGGAGCTATATATTGATCCGAAAGCTATCCTGGTAATTTCAATTTTTATTTGGCTAGAATATTTTTTTTCTCAAGATTTTTTTATCTTCTGTGTTACAATATATCAAACCGTCAATCAAACCAACCAACCGTAGTTTATCAGCCTGGTCTAGTCTGATTTGATTTGAGTGACAAAGTAGTTTAGTTTGGTTAGTAAAATTGGCAAACCATAATTTACTGGTTTGATTTAAGAATATCTCCAAATCAGACCAAATCAGACCATATACACCCTAATTGCATTCACTTTTTTGCCATTTGGGGTTGAGGATGAAGAGGAGGAGGAGGATGAGGAGGAAGAAAATTTCTAAGTTAAAACCCTAATTGAAAAAGGGCTAATTTGGAGAATAAAAGCCACCGTTCTGTCCCATCATCATTTTTTGCCACATAAGTAGATTTTTGCCATATAAATAAACCATGTCATAACTCCATCATGGTAGGCCAACGAAAATCACAACCAGGATTCGAATTGAAAAAATTTAAAATTTATAATCTGATTGCACTAAATAAAAATTTAGGATGAAATTAAAATTTTAAAAATTTAGAATTTGACGTATAATTAAATCTTTTAGTTTTAAATCCCCAATCTTTTCCAAATCTTATAGAGTTTTACTAAGCATGCCCTGTTAAGATTTGGAATTGGTCGGATATTCGGAAAACTCACCTGATTGCCATTCCAATCAACAGAAGTGGCATTGCTAAGTTGGCAAATTACTTATAAATGAGCTTATTTAATTTCATGTCTTTTAACTATGGAGTAACTTGGAACAATGTAACCACCTGAAAACAAAAACTTCCACATCATTAACATTATCCTCCGACATAACCATTCTCTGTAAAACAACAGAACTTACCAAGAAAACAGTGCAGAGATTAACTTAAACTGCCTTTAATCAAATTTCAATCTTTCAACCAATCTTAATTAATGGTTCCAACCGAATATATAATTCAGCCCCAAACTTCCAAACGAAATAAGAACGACTATATTGAAAGAAACAAACTTGCCATCCCTCTACTCCTCTTCCTCCAAAGTTGCTTCCACTCGAAGAAGAACGAAGCCCACGGCCACCCCGATCAACACAAGGCCATTCATGATCGCTGCAATCTTAAAGATCTCAGACGCAGCACTGCAGGTGGAAGAGAGAGCTCCACCTTTCCCCTTCTTTCCCTGAGATGAGGACTTGAGAGTGCTCACAGCCATGGCGAAGGACTGGGCGGTGCAAGCCGGAAGGCCAAGATTGGAAACTTTGTTGTGAGCTTTGAGCCCTCCAAAGGAGTTCAGCCCTTCGATGTACACCACACTGGACTTCTTTCTCATTGAGGAGTTCAGGCTGCTCGAGCATGAGACAGCAGCTGCCGGGAGTGTTGTTGGAGAGAGAGCTGCCATCTCTGAGAGAGCCCACAATCTGCAGCATATACTATGTTATTAGTTCTGAGAGTATAAAACTTGGATTCTATGATTAGGTGGGGGGGGCGGGGAGAGAATTGGAAGTAAGGAATTGACAAGGAGAGAAGGATGGTGGATTACCTGGTGTATGTTTGTGGCTGAGGCTAAAGGAATGGAGAGAAGGTGGTACGAAGGAAGGACTTTTGTATGATGGAGGGAGGGGAGTTTTGGATAAGGTAACAGATGGATGGTTGGCTGGCAGAGAGATTATTATATCCTTACTTCGGATGAGAGTTTAAATACTGGCCGGGAAAATTGGAGGTCTAAAATTGTAGACACTTGGAGACAAAATCACAAGTTAGGTCTGCCTCTTTTAATTATTTGGGAAAAGAAAATTTGGAATAATTAGTTATCTTAGATGAATATATAATAATTCCGCCAGGATAAGATGGGTTAAGCTAAGATAAGTTTTGGTTTTTGGTAAATAGATTTTAGCTCACGGTTAAACTTTTTAATGTTGGATTGAAAGATAAAAAATCTTACTGTTTGTGATTTCTTTTTGCTGATGGAGAGGTATTTTGGTCATGTCAATAATAAAAGCGGGGTGAAATATAGGAATAATTCTTCTTCCATGCATATATCTTTGGCATTATTGATCCCTGACCAGTGACTATCCATGGTTTGATCAAAATAACGGGGATCAACCATTTCAGACTATTCTGTTACATGTTTTATTTAAGGAACATGCTACCACAAATGCGTTATCCTATCCTTTATCCTGGTTGCAAATTAGGTATTTAGTAGCAACAAAACTCTAAAATAATGGACCACTTACAAAACCACTGGTTTCTATTTTTGGTAGAAACAAAACGACCGGTCACAGCTATTGGCAATAGCGGTATAATTTATTTTGCCCTAAGAACCACAGTGTAATTTATCCCTTTCACCTTAAATTAGCTTTATTCAAGGATAAAAAATAAAAAATTATAGAGACACCCCTTCGAGTTGGAACCAATCTCAAAGACACCTCCTCAACTTTAAAGCCTTCCAAAGGGATCCATCAAATTTACAACCAATTCTAAACTAGTCCTATCATTAATCTTTGTTAACATAATTGTGTCATGTGACCACCACATGATAATATAAAATTATAGATGGCCAAACTGTCTTTTATATCATAAAATATCCATTGTGTGGTGGTGCTAGGATTCACCTTTATTGATGCAAATCCACCATAGGATCATCCATCGCACAGATCTCAAAGTGCTCTAAATTACTTTGTCCATCTATTTTCATAGATTTCAAAGCAACCAGTGCATGATCAGGATCACCCATCTATCTATATAGATCTCAAAATGACTAATACATGATCTAGATTATTCATCCGTCCACACAAATCTCAAAGTGACTGTAGGGATGATCTAGATTATTCATCTATTTGCATAGATCTCAAGATGATCAATGGATGATTAGAATTATTTATCTATTTGTACAGATCTCAAAGTAACTATGGATGATCCAAACATTTATTTGTCTACATAATTCTCAAAGTCAATGGATGATCCAAATATTCATATGCCTATATAGATTTCAAAGAAATCATGTGTAATCCAGATATTCGTCCACCTGCACAAATCTTAAAGCGATCAATGTATGGCTAGGATCAGCCATCCACCTACATAAATCTCTAGATGATCTAGAATATAAATTTGCTTGCACAAATCTTAAAGTGATTGCATAAATAATCAAGATTATTCATCCTTCTACATAGATTTCAAAGCAATTAATGAATGATCATGATTATTCATCCACCTTCTCATATCTCAAAGCAATGGTAGATGATCCAGATATATATTTGCTTGCACAGATCCCAAAGCAACCATAAATGATCTAGATGCTTATTCACTTGTACAAATCTCAAAGCAATCAGTGAATATTTGGATCATTCATGATTGCTTCGAGAGCTGTGCAGATGATAGAATAATCAATCATTATTGATCGCTTTGAGAGTTGTGTTGGTGAATGAGCATCTAGATCCCTATGATTGTGTTGAGATCTATGCAAGTAGATGAATATCTGAATCATCCATAATTGCTACGACATCTGTGTAGTTAAATAAATATCTACATCATCTACGTTTTTTTTGAGATCTGTGCAGATGGATGAATATCTAGATCATCTATAATTTCTTTGAGATTCATGCAAGTGGATGAGTATTCGGATCATCCATGATTACTTTGACACCCATTCTAGCGAATGAATATCTACATCATCCATGATTGCTTTAAGATTTGTGCAGGTGGCTAAATATTTGAATCATCTATGGTTGCTTTGAGATCTATACAGGTGGATGAATATCTAGATCATCCATAGTTGCTTTGAGATCCATGTAGATAGATGAACATTTGGATCATCCATGATTGCCTTGAAATCTATATAGGCGATGGAATATTTGGATCACTCTTGGTTGCTTTAAGATTCATGTAGATAGATGAATATCTGGAACATCTAAGGTTGCTTGGCCATTTGTGCAAGTGAATGGACATCTAGATAATTTGTAATTGTTTTGAGATCTGTATAGAAAGATGAATAATCTGGATCATCAATGCAGTCGCTTTGAGATTTGTGTAGTCAGATTAATATTTTTGGTAGATCTACACGAGCCCCATATTTTGTTATAGTAAATTAGCCCATATTTGGATGTCCTTGATAAGCATAGAATATATTATTTGATTGGGGAGAGTGGGGTCTGAAATCGGAATTGGAATGGGTGACTTCTATTCTGATTCTTATTCCGGGGTAGAATGAAAATGGCTCAATCTATATAGAATTCAATCCTTACTCTTCTCTATAGATTCAATTTTCATTCCAATTTCAATTTCGATTTCGATTCCGATCACGAACCAAACGCTTGAGGGAATTTGGCCATTCCAAATCCGATTCCAAGCCATTCCGATTCTGATTCCTATTCTGATTTTGGTTACGAACCAAACACCCCCTAATAATATAGTAAATTAGATGGCAACAGATGTGGCTAGTTACACTAGAACTATATTGTGAAATATTGTGATAGTTGTTTCTTCTGAATTTTTAGATATTTTATTTTCTAATTCTCATAGATGCATTCACACTAGATGGATATAATAAAATTGATTACAAAAAAAAAAGAACATTACGATTGAAGTATCTACATAACCAAAAGGGAATGCTTTTCCAAAGACAAACTTGGATATGAAAATTCCCAAATAAATTGGGATGTTAGAAATCACCACTTAGAACAAATCCACTATTCTTATTTTATGAGTGTGTTGTGACCAAGAGCTCATGGCTCGACATGCGAGGTATTGTCCACTCTAGCCCATGAGTCTCATGATTTTGTTTTCAAAAAGTACCTCACATAGGAAGGATGGTCTCTTCCTATATAAACTAAAATTCTCCTTGACTCACAACTAATGTGAAACTAACAGTGCTCTCCCTTTTATTTTACCATAGCTTGTGTACAGATAGAAGGAGCCCTACAATTGCAAAGGATGGTCCTCTATCTGGCATGCTACTATTATAGCTAAGAGCTCATGGCTCAGCACATGAGGTATTGTCCGCTTTAGCCCATAGGCCTCATAATTTTGTCCTTCAAAAAGCACCTCATATGAAAAAAATGATTCCTATTTATATAAGCCAAAGTCTCTTCTGACTTCCCACCAATATAAGATTAATGATGCCCTCCATTCTATACCATAATAATAAGATTCTTCGATCTATAAGCTTCCGATTGCTTCCCTTTCTTTCGACTGGCACGCCTTCTTTCTTTTTAAAAAATTTAGTTAGATGGGGGACTTACCTAGGATAAATTATCTAGGCATCTAAATAGGCCCTCAAGCATGAAAAAGTTTTAGCTGAGCAGCATTCTTGCTATTTTCACCATTTTTCAATACTATCTTGCTATTTTTCACCATTTTTCAATACTAGCTGCTGTGACAGCTAAAAAATAACAGGAAGAGATTGGGAAAAAATTAATGATTATATCATTGTCTCAATGTTTATCAATTTTTTCCTGTCATATATCACTCATTGTCATAAGATAACAACTAAATGACAGCCGACGTTATGGTTACAACAATCATTAATCTGAACCTGGCTATTGCTTTACCCCTTTTTCCCATTTCTTGTTGGTCATTGGATCAAAGTTTCTGCTGACTAATTGATAGAGTGATCCATTTGCTATAGAAGCAGGTTTGGCTCTTTGGTTAGCAAGAATACATGCATCCAGTGGCTAAAAGAGTCATCAAATGCACCTTTGAGACACGCCCTGGATGGTGGCTTTAATATACATTCACAGCCAAGGCATCCAGCATGCATCTCAAGGTTTAAAATGTCATCATCAAATTGGCACTGATTTATTCAGTCATGAAACATTTCAGTGCACTAGTACCTACGCATGCAGAGAGACTGTCTCCATGTTTCTAACCCATGACATCTGACATCCAGATCATAATGAAGCAAAATCTTGCCATGGCACCAAAATCACCCACTTTATAAACTATCTGATTAGACTCCAAAATTCCATGCCAACGAGTCATGCACATGCTCGATTATGCGATCTCTAAGCAAATCTTGATAATAAAAGCCCAACCTCGAATGCTTTTCCAGATTACCAATGCACCAAGGAAGAAGAAACAAATTACATCTATTGGCCCTCGCAACACCTCAATACCATAGGTCAAGAAGTTATTGCACTTCAATTTAGAGCAGGTTACCAAGAACTAACTCTATTTACACTATCAAGTGCTTACATTTTCAGGATCACACCTAGCTCATATAGCATAAAGTCAAAAAAGATCTCTCATTTACAGGTATGTGACAGCAAAATGGCGGTGCACCAAAGCAAAACCTTCAGTTCGTCCCACAAAACCATTAAGATAATAGTGTTAGAGAACAATTGAGGGTTTGTTTTTGATCATTGATTTCTTCCTTCAGACCATGACCAGCAGTGGTATTAGACTCATCCTTCCTGTAAATATGTACTTGTATTGCATTGCCACCTCGGATGAACTCAAACACGCATGTGTCACCCTCTTTCAAGTGATTACCTTTGGAGAACTCATGCCACCCAGTTGCCAGGACCACACGGCCATCTGCTCGCTCACGGATTTTAACCTGCCATGACTTCCCGCAGGGATCATGAAGGATTGTCTGCTTCTTCATCTTCAGTTTATGCTCCCGCGCAAGATAACTTGGAACTGTCTGAAATCCAAAATCATAGCATATGAACTTTTGGTTATAGCAACAACAGAAAGAAGCATTGAGGGAGGAATTTGTGTTTATATGGGGAGGAATTTGTGAATATATGCACACACGCATCCAGAAAAGAGTAGAGGTGGTGGGGGTGCAAATTGCAAATTTTATTAATTCATCTGAAGGAAGTAATAAAATCCTATCAGCTAAACAGGAAGGGGCAAGACAAAGTCAACTCAACATGCATATTAGTTTACAATCAAAGCAATAATGGAATTGTTAGTAAATTTTAAAGTTTAAGACAATAATGATAATAAAAAATCTAATTTAGTCAACTAACAAGTCCATAGCCTAAACACAATTGAAGAAAACTTGAAATCATCTGTACTGCATTTGCAAATTTCCATCACAGTTCAGGCCAGGATTAAGTACAAAACGTCTATGAGCATCTGTTTGCTGTCGGTTAATTATAGGACAGTTTATAGCACAAACATAGAGCAATCTAGGACATTGGAGGACCAGCATTGAAAGAATAAGCATGTTTGCATTGTCCTATCTAGGATGTGGTGCCCCAAGAGTGGATATAATTCAGATTATAGCCACAAAACCAAGAAGAATCAACACATATAAAATGAATTTAGTTCCATTCAGGCAGACATGCATCCAAAAGAAGTTTTGATGTTCCAGAAGTCTTAATATGTTAGCAGCAATTTTATAGTTAAATTATTTATAGAAACATTCCTGGTTGTAGCGAGTTGATGCCTGTATAGGAAGCACTATTTGGCATTTGGATGCCAAGTAGAAGTGTGTAACTGGTCAAAGCCAACCTTGTCATCTTTGGTTTCTTCAGTATGGGTTATTTAATTAACATATATCACAAAAAAGATGTCTCAAAATTTACTAATGGGCACAGAATTTATTCCTTATTGATGTTTTAGCTGGAGTGAGATATTCTTCGGTAATTCAAGTCAAGAGATTAGTTCTTCTCCAAATTGATTTGCTTCTTCTTATGTGCATCACAATTGAATTTTTGGATTCAAAACAAAAAAGATGAAACTTTAGAGACCTTCTTCTTTATTTACAGTGTTGCGTTATATGAAGAGATCAGCAAGACCTCATAAACACTGTATTGTACCAAGACACTCTGCATTTACAAATAGCATCATTAGTCAAACTTCCTGACAATAGACTAATATATGCTATAGTGCTAGGTGAGATCATAATATTTCCAATTAGAGGTAGTAGTCCACTTTAATGTAAGACATGCTGGAAAGAGATTTTAGTTGGAAAGATGGAAATGCATTGTCTCTTTTCCTCTTTGGCTGGGTAGCAACATGCACAATGATGAGAAAATGTAAAACCAGATATTATTCATTATGATGATTGCATAGAATTTAAAAGTGATACACACCATGAAATGTGAACGAGACTTTCTCCAACAAGCAATGAAATTTGAATGCCCTGACTTGAAGGAACTTGTTATTTGGACAACATTTCTTTGTCATCATCAGACATTCGTTTTTATCCAATAGAAGACATTCACCTAGATCACAAGGAACTAAGCAAGTTATGATACAGAACACAACAACTTAGTAGAATTTCCAAAGAAGGAAACTAACTGCAGCATCTATGATTAGCATCAATGTCTCTGTTTCAGGTGTTTTATAGTGGTGATCCTCTTAGGCACATGCGCAATACACGATTCAACAACAACCAGTTACCTGATTATTTGATTCTGGAGGAACACATTTACACCACTATTATTTTGACCAGGGGAAGCTAGTGAAGCAATCTTCTAAAAGCCCAAGAATAATTATTTTGAGAAGCCCAACAGCAATGTTATGGCATTTATTTGCGGGAAGGAATTGTCTGAAAATACTACTATATACACCATTTTATGTATATTTTCAGATAATTCCAACAAAAAATTAGCAGCTAAAGTTAAGTAATAAAATATGAATATTCGTACAAATAGCCAGATCCAGGCCTACATATCCATTTTGGAATGTCAGACATGAGACCCACCTCGAAACAATGTAAACTTTGGGCCAAGTGGAAACCTCGCAAGAAGCTCAGGAATGCCCTTATCATGTCATAGCACATAACACCTTATTGATGTTTGCCACATACTAAGCATCAGATATTCAAATTAAGCATCTTCTAAGCAGCTATTTCATATAAAGGTCATGAAGCACAACTAACAAATAAAAACTCATACATGATCACTCCATTGAATTTGCTGATACTTCTAAAACATGATTTTGTCAGAAAAAGAAACATGGCAAAACAAAATGACTTGTGAACGTGTGTCAACAAGAACCAACACTTCGAGAAATCCAGAGGATAAGTTCTCCAGGTGATCTTGACTACAATATCCTTCATTTTTACTTGCCTTAGGATATAATTCACTGAATCTACTTTTCTCAACTAGGAAAATGATTTGTCACACCTCGAAAACTACTTTACCAGCATAGATGCTATCTACACTGTGTTCTGTTTGAAATGAATATTAAAAAATCATTAACATCTTCATCTTACAATTTCAAGCCTCAAAAGATCCATCTATCAAGTCTTTAAGTGATCTACTAATCAAAATCAAGATTCCACCTAAATAGAAAGAAGCTGTTGTGCTATTGTTTCCAAGCTTGATCTGCTCTCCATGCATTTGAATTTTTTTCTAAATGTCTGATGTACTCTTTTTTTCTTTTGTGTTTGTGTGTGTGAGAGAGAAAAGGAGTGTAAATTCCACTTGCTTCATTTGAAAAATGAGTTATGAAAGAAGTGTGAACTTGGGAAATGTTTGCTTATGAATGCACTGTTATTAATCTAATTTTCTCAAACTAATAGTAAATATCTTGTAAGCCTCCCGATTGCTTGACAAGGTGGGGAGCCTTGGACAGGTTTAGTGATGTTAGTACTTGTGGCACCACAATTCTAAGCTTCCGGGATCCTTTATATAACAAAAGTGTAAACATCACTTGAATCACCAAATTAATTCTATGCCATATCGATGGTTAAAACAAGCATCTTCAAGTACCTCAAGCACTTACGTAGATGAAGTTTATGAGAACACTGCGTAAGGTGGCATGAGCAGATGTTAAGTGTCTCAGCTATTAAAATTAGGCCATAGCAATTCATAACAAAATCCATTTTAAAGAACTTAGATGTTCTAATAAATTACTTTTCTAAATGCAGTGGTGCCTTGACATAGCATTAAAGCTGATGACTCTGTCATGATTTATATGCTATGCAACTGATTATACTTACATTTATCTGCCTGTTACTTTCATGACATGCTAACTAATTTATCAGTAATAACCCAAAAAATGCATAACTAGCACAGCATGCAGGTGCCCACTCCTGATCTTACCCCCATTATTATAATAATGCAAGGAGGGATAGATTGATATACCTACTACAAAGTAGGGATAACCCAATGTCAGTGGATTCCCAAAGGAATGCAAAATGGATAACCCGTAAGCTGATAAATACAAAACAGCAAGGAATGCAACAATTATTAAATTCACGACTGAAATCAAAATCAATCAGTGAGCCAATTTCTTCTTTCACAAATCTGATCTCATTCATGCTAATCAAGCAAGAGTCTGATCTCTCATCTCATGTGTCCTGCTGTTTAACAGTTGAAGCTTCCATGCTGCACATTTAGCATTTAGTCCAAGGTATGCAAGTATGATTAGATGAATCATCAACCACACCTCTATTTGTGGATATTATCGAAAAAGAAGGGCTCGCTAAAGCTGTCCATTGTGAATAAAACAATGATTTTTTTAACATGACTGGATAACTAATATATTCCAAGCACCAAACTTAAAGCCACAAATATTGAAACATGTAAGAATGATATAAACAACATATAGTAGCTTCAAGCAAGAAATCCATCTCATGAGATGGCAGTAACCAGATTAAGTAGTTTGTTACCAGGTTTTTGATCCACTTCTGCAGCAACTTCCTTTGCTCGGAAAATGTGCACATGTATTAGGCTGGCATTTTGAACAAACTCAAAGACACAACATCACCATCTTCTAAGCAGTTCCTTGTAAAAATCAGACCACCCAGTTGCAAAGACCATTCGACCACTCCTCCAAGAAGCTATCCTCACAGGCCATGAGCTTCCCACAGGATCTCTAAGGATCACTAACTGTTTTCCAGTAAGGCCAAATTCTCTGACCAATGCCATAGGAATTGTCTGGGAACAAAAGGCACAGCTTATAACATACACAATCTCATTCTCAAGGTAACATAACTTGAAAATAGATGAATATATGGGGAGAAAAGATGAAAATATGATCTACTAAGGTGCATGACAGTTACGAAATAAAGCATCTATTTTCATCAAACAGAATAATGAGAAGTTTTAAAATTCAATTTTGGTTGCAAAAGAAGTATGTTGTCACAAAAATTGCAATGAAAATAGAGAGTAGAAATTCTGCATGCTCATACACATCCGAGAACTTACACATGAGAATGCATGAAGCCAGCAACATCAAAGATGGGTGCTGTCAATTAAAGTGGATATTGCCATGGTTAACTGAAAGTAATCCATCAACTTACTAGAACATAGCCAAATTCCCAAATTTTCTTAAAGTTTTCAACGTGCAGTTAGCAGTGAAACAGAACATCTAAAATTCCACTAAGATTGAGGCCTTGTACTTCTTCCACAGTATTAAAAAAGAAAAAAAAAAAAAAAGTAAATTAAGGGCATGTTTGGATATCTAGGCTCAAAATCTCATAGGATTCATGAGTGGAGCAGATTTTTTTCTCCATGTGAGATTCGGGCCGGGCCACTCTAATGATTCTTTGAGTTTTCATAGAGATAAACCTAGCCCAGTCTGGTTTAGCTGGTTGTGTTGGCCCAACCCATGAATCCCATGGGATTTTGGGCCAAAACATCCAAACAGGCCCTAAAAGGAAAAAAACTCGAGTTTTGACATAAATTTTGGTCCTGTCGCTCCACTCACGGTATCAACCGCAGCTAACAAAGCTAAACGGATTTTCGCATTGTAGAGTGATGAAAAGAGTGAAAAATATTGAGGAACGAAGCCCACAAACCATATAACTTCTTCGAGACTTCCTGCAAGTAGCTATAAAATGCGGATAGATAAACTTGGTGGAGGATGCGGCCTCCAAAACACTCTCTCTTTCCACCTTAATCGACGGCCTTCTTGTTGCCTGGAAAGTTCCACCTACCACACATCACAACTAAAAGCAGTTAAAATTCACTTTTCTTTTTTTTCTTTTGAGAATGTTAAGAATCACATTTTTTTTCCTTTCGAGGAAGTTAAAATCACACTCTTTTATTTTCAGAATGTTAAAATCACATCTTTTCTTTTGAGCGTGTTAAAATCACACCTTTGGTCCAAATTTTCACCAGAAAGCGAATCAAGTAATACTCACTGCTCGTTTCCCGAAATAAATTGCTTCCTTCTCTCCGCAGTAGCCGTGGAAGGGCGGTTCGGATTCGCAGGGAGGCATTGGACGAGGGTCTCGCTCGGATCCTTCTTGGGGGAAACCACCGCCTCCTTCTCGCACCCGTTCTTGCCGTAGATCTTGACGTCGAACCCGATGTCGCCGTCGAAGACGAAGACGAGAAAGTCGCCGACGGCAACGGCGTGGTCGGCGACGAAGGCTTCCCAGCCTCGTTGGAAGAACCAGCCGTCTCGGTCGCTGCCTCTCATGGCGACGTGCCAGAGCCCGCCACGGGCGCTTCGGAGGACGGACTTGGAGCGAAGTTTTCCTCTCAAACGCTTCTTAAACGGTGTCGGAATCCGCTATAAACACGTAACTTTATGAGATGGTTACAGCAGAATAGAGCAATGGAGAACACACAGAGAGAGAAGGGGTGGCTACCAGGCTCGTTTTGAAATCTCCCATCATGACCTTAAAGAACGAAGCTCGGTCTCTAAATGCCTTGCCCATTTTGGGGGGATGGAAGAGAGAGAGACAGAGAGAGAGGAGGCAGGAAGGAATGTAGTAGTTTTGCCTTCGTCTTGGAAGAAAGGTGAGCGCAAGATTCTTACTTTCTCTCCTCTCTTCCTCTTCTCCACTTCTCTATCCTCAGCTTCTCTTCGGTTCTCTTGAGTCCCAAGATTGCTAGTGCCGAGTTCTGTATGATTTGATGGGCATGAGATTGGGTTGGACGTATGTGGCGGCTACATGGAGAGAGAGAGAGAGAGAGAGAGAGAGAGGAGTAGGAGGGAGGAA
>KE506739.1:82278-120410 GCA_000441515.1 Elaeis oleifera | reverse complement strand
TTTTCATCAAAATTCTATATCTTCTGGGTAGTCATGATACGTTGCTAGACATCAATCTTAACTTATAAATTTTTGATCGAATTAAAGAGTTTAATTCGATCGTCAATTAGAAAGAATTATAATTGTTAAACTCGGATTAGCTCAATTGGACCTAAATCGATTAGATTGAAATCTAATCAAATTTGATCAACTTGCACTCGAAGCCACTGCTAGCTAGATGTAGAACCCAATGGATCACACATATATGAAAATTGGCCAAGGACCCTTTGAAAAGGTTGATTGAAATTTTGGATTTAATCAAGGCTCCGATAAGTATGCTAGCCAATTTGGAGGTCAATTTGGTCTCATCCCTTGCTAATTAGCTAGCCCAATTTAGTGAGCATTTGGGTCAGGTCGTGCCATCTAGAAGCAGCCCAAATTGGGGTGCCACATCCCATTTTAATGCCAATTATAAAGAGTCCAAGTTGTGAAGGACTCTTGGAGTAAAACAGGTTCTGCGTACATATGTTGGCGTGGGCAGAAGAAAAGAGTCTTTTTGGCATGGGATTAAGATATGTGTGGTAGTTCATATCACCCTCCATCCTCTGGTGCACATCTTAAAGCATGAGATGTATTTTTTTGAATTTTTGGGGGGGGAGAAAAATTAGAAAGGGAAGGAAGTCTCATGCGCGCACGCAGAAGCGTCCCGTCTCTCTGAGATTTGGAGACTCCTCCTCATCAAATGCTTTCAAAATGGAACAATATTGGTGATAATGTTCATATTTTATAAGATATTTTTGATAATTTTTTTGGAATTTTTTCAGACCTATCTGGATGCCAAACGGACACCATAAGTTCCTCCTCACGCCTGCGCACGCGGTGATTAGACTTCGCATGAAAGGATGTGAGAACACATCCATTTATGAGAATTTTTATCCACTTATTATATCTTTTAGAATCAAGATTGAATCCTCTATCCATGTGGATTTTTGAGGATTTTTTTGATTTGAGGTGGGATGTGAAAATATCCCTTCTCTGATCGCACGTGCAGAGCAGGGTGCTGATCGACATATCATTGATAAGAGTCCTTTTGTTTGAAGAAACTCTTATCTCTGATAATCAGATCAGATAGGCCTCTCGGATGAGATGCATCCTCTCTTTTGGTGTCCCTCTAGTGGCTATAAATTGGTCGAGGCACTGGGTGTCTGAGGTATTCAGAAAAAGAGTTTTCAATTTTGTCTCCATTGCTCTCTTTTCTTTCTTATAACCTATCTTAATTTTAGGACAAAGCTTTAGAATTTAAGACAAAGCCTTATCTGCTCCTAACAAGGGTTGTGAGGGTCCTAAAGAAGGAGGATCAGAAGTTTAGAGGAGGTTCTGAGAGGATGGAGTCAGTTTCTTGGAGAAACCTGATCGATATGAGGCTAGTCGAGTTCAATGGCTAGAACTCTTGAAGCAAGGTAAAGAAGGAGCGCTATCCTTGGTTCAGTTTTTATGTGGATCACCGTTGGAGGGCAGATACTTGGATGCCTTGTAGAAATTGGGATTAGCGCTACAGGTATTCTTCTTATCTTAATTTATATTTATTGTACTTTGATTATTATAGTTAAGGATTTCTAGGCATTGAGATTTTTGGTGCATCGGATGTTTTGAATAAAATTTTAAACACCTAACCCTTCCGCTACACCACCGAAACCTAACACATCATAATTAGTAATATTCAAAGATACAACCACCACATCATTGTGCCAGAACTAGACCTTTTTTGCATCTTCCTTAGAGAAGGGGATAGCTTCATCGGATTTTTGTCTCTTGGTTGACTCTCCATGTCCTGATCCTCTATGCCCCCTAGCGATGGTGTTGATCACCCTGGATGTAGGTCAGTTTTCTAGCTCCTGCCAAGGTGATTTTGATAGTTGAGGTGGCCTCGATGGATCCTCATGCTATTCTCTCCTGCATCAGATGAAGCGATCTAGCCATCTACATCAAATGAACTTCTCGATTTCATCTTGAAGTTGGATGCAATCCTCGATGTCATGGCCATGGTCACGATGATAGAGATAATACTTGTTAGGATCATGCTGACTTGGCTTGGATCGCATCCTTCTCATATGGAGGAGTTGCTCCTTGATCTCCTTCAACACTTGCGCCTTGGATGCATTTAAAGGAGTGTAGTTAGTGAGTCTTCTGGAAGCAAACAGTGTCACTGCCCTTTGGGACTTCTGGGTCATCGGCCCTGATGTAGAGCTTTGGATTGCTAAAATCAGCACGGAATCTTGGATCACTGGCATCGAGGTAGAGTCCTGAATTGCTATCGACCCCTTTGAGGAACCTCCTACCTTAGCGAGAGTTTCAGCTCTTCTTTCTTCTCCTTAGTGGTAGCATCGATCGAGGGTCCATGCATCTGGAAGGCTTCTTCGGCTTAGATGTATGTCTCTGCATCTCGATAAAGTCCTCGGGTACTTCTTCTTCAATGAGAAAAGGAGGGAGTTCTTCTGAAGTCCATCCTTTAGGGTGATCATCACGACTGACTGGTCCAGGTCGCATGCTTTCAAGGTGGCTACATTAAAGCAGCTTACATAGGTCTGGAGGGATTCTTCTTCCCTCTACTTGATGTTTACTAGAGAATCAAATCTCCGACACTATCTCTTGCTGCTAACGAACGACCAACTCAATGGGTCGAATGAATGGATGGAGCCCGATTTCAAATTAGAGTACCAATACGAGCCACCTTTTTAAGTATTGAAGGAAAGGCTTAGCACAGGCTCTGTTGTTTGCTCCGTGAAGGAGCATAAGAGCCTTAAAGCTCCCTAGGTGATCTACTAGGTTGGTCATCCTGTTGTAGATTTCTCGTTGTGGCATCTTGAAGTTGACGGGCATATCTCCTACATGATCCTGTCCTGTTGCTAAAGGGTGGGTCGATATGGAAACCAAGCCCTCATTCTGATTCGAGGCCCAATGTTGTAGCACCTTGATTCATTGGTTCATCTCTTGGAGCCTACAGTCAATGTCGGCATCACGGGTGGTGTAGGCCTCCATGTGGCGCGATGGAGATTGGTCCAAAGTGGGGCCCTTTTTGGAATGTGGGTAGGAGAATGATGCCTCCATTTGAGACTCCTGGGTCAACTAAAATCGCGTCCGCCTTCCCCATTCCAGACTACGCGAGGGAGGTAAAGGCGGTTGCTGCTGGGTCCTCTTACATAAGATTTGGTTGTTGCATGGCGCAGACTGTTGCACTTAGTGCCTGCACTTGATCGACCAATGCATTGAACTAGTCTGGATTTACCCCTACAGTCGGTTGAGATGACTGTGGAGAGATCTTTGGCTGCTGAGCTGGAGCATGATTTTTGATTGAATTTTCGGTCGATTGGATCACCATGGCATTAGAACGTCGTATAATCTTTTGAATAGCGGCATGATCGTAGATCTCGTACTCTTTCTCAAAAATAGATCTAGATTCTTCCTCTAGCACCAATCTATTGCTGCGATTTTTTGACTTGAGGTTGGCAAGATTGGAGTGGACGGCGGCAGCAAGGCATTGATGGCTGGACCTGCAAAAGAAGTCCCTGACTGGAGTTAGCTTTGGTGGAGACCCTTTGATGTTCATGTAAGAATCTCAAAATAGATGGAAAGGAGCATGCGAGAGATATTTCATACCTGAGGATCTCCTATTGCCTCTATTTATAGATAAAGATGAGAGCCGTGAGTGGACAGGAGTGTGAGAAGTTG
The DNA here is from genome assembly GCA_000441515.1 of Elaeis oleifera. Taxonomy (NCBI): domain Eukaryota; kingdom Viridiplantae; phylum Streptophyta; class Magnoliopsida; order Arecales; family Arecaceae; genus Elaeis; species Elaeis oleifera. The sequence goes on along the minus strand of KE506739.1, from coordinate 116,702 downwards.
TCTCGATTGTTTCGGATGTATCATCCGTGTTATTCTCAGCTTGATTTCTTAGGATCCATTGGTTTACTTATTGCCCTATCTACTTCACCTCTAGCTATCTTCGATTGTAACAAAATCTGAAAACCACCATGAGAGATTGAGGTCCAACCCTTCCAAATATAGGGAGCCTTCCAAGTACATGGCACACAGTCGATTGTCTCTCGGGTCAGAAGAGGCCAAGTTAGCAGAAGTTGAGTCAACAGGATAGGGGGTCAGTGTGGACCGAACCTTGTTCACATCTTCGGCTTAACTGAGGATGAGATTCACCCGTAACAGGATGATAATTCAAGATAAAGGATGATGTGGGTGGATGTGATGAGACCATCACATCTAGTTGCATGCATTATGGTGATCCAACATAGTTGTAATCCTAAATCATCTATACTCCTTAAATCATTTTCCAATCCAATGATGGAATACTCATCTTTGAGATTAGCTATCTAAAATCATCTTAGGATAGTCATCTTGGATTGAAATTTAAGGTCAAAAACTCCTTTGATTCAATGAAAAAATTGATATATCAATATATTGATATATCAATATATCATTAATATATTATATCAATATTATATACATAATATTATAAAATATTGATATTATATATATATTATATGTATAATATATATTTCATGATAATATATTATTAATCATATTGTTGTCGTACTATTATTCAACGATAATTTAAGTTATAAAAGAAATATGCTGTTGTACTTTACATTATATCATAAAATTATTTGATATTTTACTTCTATTTATCTTATTTTTTTAATCAAAATAAATATTAATATTTAAAATAATATATTATAGGTATAAATAAAATATTAATTCTATAACAATATTTAATATATTTTATAGGATTAATAATTTTAGAACTAATAAATATATTTTAATGAGATATATTATTAATTATATATATTAATAAATATATTAAATTTATTATAGTATATTTATATAATTAATAAATATATTTTATGAAATTTATAAAATAGTTTTCGATTAATAATCTTAAATTTTATAGAATATCAAATAGATTATTATAGATTTTAAGAATCTTTAATATGATAAATTATGATCTTGAATCATCAGAATAAATTATTTGAGATAAAAATTATTAATATTTTAAAATCACACAGATGATTTATTTAGATCATCAAATATCAACAAAGATGGGAGTTCCTAAGTGAACGCAGAGCAAGCGAAACGAGAGCCCCGATATTTTCCGGCTGTCTTGATCAGCTGACGGTCTTTTGACTCTCACATATTCAGTTGTTGTGCTTTTAAAAAGTATATTCATGTTCTGCAGGAATTTTTAGAAAGGCAGATGTGACGTATGATGTAGCAAGTGATGGCCGCCACCTGATTCTTGATGTGAGCCCTCGAGATTGAGGCGACGCAGGGTCTATCTGACTCATCCCATCCTTACTCAAACTCCGCTCCCCACTTTGCTACGACAAAATCCCTCCACTCCCATTACAGCGATAACAGAAAAAGGACGAGATAAAAGGAAACAAAACTCCCAAAATACCCGGCGATCGTAGTTGATCTCCTCAGGGTTATAAATCCACGAACAATTCTTCCTTGATCGCCAAGAAACCCAATCTCCAAAGATGCGATCGTCCTAAAAGCACCAATCTCCCCTTGACCATTCTCCCAGTCTGGGTATTCGATCGAAACCCCACACTCGGAATCCTGTAATTAATCTGTTCTATAGACATTTTGATCTCTTTGTCGGGGAGATTTTTTCCTCTCATCGGGGACGGAAGCTGGCGGAGGCGGGCCACAAGCTGCCGGCGGACAAGCGGGCTTGCAGTTCGTCGGAGTCCTGGACGGGCTCCCCCTCTCTCCCGCCGACGCCGGAGCCGGCGGTGGCGGCGGCCGTGGCCTCGTTCTCCTCCGAGCCGGTGGACTGAGACGTGGAGTCGTCCTCCTCCGGGCGGTCCGACAGGGCCGGTGACTCGGAGTACGGCTCCTGCGACTCCGACGACGAAGCCAACTACGGCCGCTGGGTGTTCCACGACCCGTCACTGTGCTGGGCAAGAAAGGGGAAGTTCCAGAAGATCTTTGGGAGCCTCGAGGAGGATGCTGGGCAGGAGGCGCAGCTCGCTGCGCTCACCGAGCTCTGCGAGGTCCTGTCCTTCTGCATGGAGGATTTCCTTGGTTTTTCCCGATGGAGACGTCGGTCCCGGTGCTCGTGAGACTGGCGGGCCCCGAGTCCAGACCCGATGTCATGCTCCTTGCTGTCCGGGCGCTCACGTACCTCTGCGATGGGATGCCGAGGACGGCCGATGCTCTCGTTAGGCATGGAGCGCTTCCTGTCCTCTGCGGAAAGTTATTGGCGATCGAGTACTTGGATGTGGCCGAGCAGGTTTGTGTCAATCATGGATTTTCGCATTGTTGTTTTTTAGATTATAATTTGTGGCTTTTGTAATTCCAATTCTTATCTACTTGCCTCCTAATGTATATAGTGTTCGGAAGCATTGGAGAAGATATCTCGGACACAACCGGTTCATTGTTTGCAAGCAGGGATGATTATGGCGGTACAGAGTTACATTGATTTCTTCACAACAAGCATGCAGGTAATAATCCTCCCAATCAGGGAACAAAATTGGTTCTTTGTTCTGTGGTCTGAGCAATTTATGTGACTGATGTGTGTCTTGGAAATGGATAACTGCCTCTGTTTTGCATAACAGAGAGTTGCACTCTCCACTGTAGCAAACGTCTGCAAGAAACTTCCTTTAGATTGCTCCTCTCTTGTCATGGAGTCTGTTCCTATTTTGGTCAAACTCCTTCAATATCAGGACAAAAGGTATCTCTTGCTTACGTCTACATCTTTTTTTTTGGTTCAAATATATTAAAAACTTTGTCAAACCTTGTCTTCGATCATTTGCATCTGTTGAACACTCAATTATTTACTCTATCTGACATCTGTCTGAAAAAAATATATATTCGCAGCTCATGGAAACTGTTGCTACCTGCTTGATAAGGATAAGTAATTGTTTCATCCATTCTCCAGAGTTGCTGGATGAAATGTGCAAGTATGAGGTGGTTCATAAGTCTTTACAGTTGATAGCCATCAATGGTTGGATATCACTGAGCCAAGCAACTTATACTGTATGTTTTGACAAAATTCTTATGGTGCTGTCACCTGTTATGGTCGTTACTGTTCTCTTGTCTTTGTGCTTCCTTTTTGATGATGTGCTGATTTATTGTTTTGAACCTGCAGGGCTTGATCAGACTTCTCACCAAGCTAGCCGCTAGTTCCCTCATAGCAGTGAGGACCTTTTTTTAACTGAATATAAGCAGCATATTGAGGAATATTCTAATGGTTTCTGACCTTTCACATGGCACTCCTTGCTCACCTTTTGAAGATGTGCAATCCAATCAGGTTTTCATGCTGTACTACTTCCATAAGAATCAAAATTTGATTATTAGAAACAAAATTTCAAAACTGTTATTCAGAAATTTCGTCACCTAAAGCAATTTCTAAAATCCAAATGACCAGACCTTGACTAGACCTAAGAGTAATTCAAATTTCCTGATTAATTTCCCAGTATTTTTATGTATCTGATTCAATTCTACACAAAACGCCTGGAACTTAAAATATGCACATAGAGAGTAAAAATTAGAGTATGCTCGATATGGGAATGTAGTACCTTCTTTTGTCACATTAATATGGAAACTGAAATATCCCAACTAGCAACACACAACCTACTGAAAACTCTAGTAAAATCTGTTCAATAAATACTTCCTAATTAACAATCATTTCAAACTGAAATATCCAACTAGCAATACATGACCTACTAAAAACTATAGTAAAATCTGTTCAACGTATACTTCCTAATTAACAATCATTTCTTGCAATCTTGGAATGAAATTGAAAAAAATATCAAGTCGAAGGATATTTATCTGATAATTATTCTGCCTATGCTTTCTAGTTTATAATCAACAAAAGATGATGGTCAAACTGTCAAAATAATTGAGTTGATTTTGAACTTTTTCAGGCCATTCCAGCTAACATAATGGTATGAAGAAATTATACATACATCTGACGTTCAATGAGTATAATCTTCATTTAACAAAAAAAAAGGAGAATGAGAAAATGCATGAAACATGAGGAGAAGGGAGAGAATACATATGAACAAAAGAGATGCTGTATAGAAGGTGAAGAAACAAAGAAAGAACTTCGGAACAAGGGGACAAATGGTATATAGGAGAAGAATCAGAAGAACTGCTCCAGTACACAGGGGACAAATAGTAGGGGGGATATATTTGTTTGACTAGAGATGATAAAAAAGAAAAGGAAGGAGGAGAAAATGTAGCAGAAAAGAAATAGTGGAAGAGGAAAACTTGGAAAAAATCGGGGATCCAGGAAAAAATTAGGAAAGAAGGGGATGTGGAAAAGGAAAGAAAAGTGTGAAAAACTGCAGGGGCTGAAATTTTCAGACAGTGGGAGAATAGGTGGGCAAAGAAAAGTTATACTGATTAATTATTATTAAATGAGGTTATATATATATATGATTTATGTTCACAGGTGCATGCTTGCTCACGTACATGCATGCACATGCTGTTACCAATAACTATACTCTGTACTAGATGCTTTACACTTGATAAATATTCAGGTTTTTTTATAGCCTGATGCACTTGGCCATCCTTTTTTTTTTCAGTCTCACTAACTCAATTGACCACTTAGGCTTTACTTGCTCATGCAGTAAGTCACCCAATGACCTTGCTCAAACATTCTAGGGTCACCTAATCGAATCAAAGACTAAGCAGTCACCATAGGCAGGCTATCTGGCTAAGAACCTCGATGAATGAGTTTGAGCTATTGGTTTTCTGCCTAGTCGAGAAGCTGTCAAAGTTTAGGCTTTGTTGGCTAGACATGAAGCTTGGGTACCTAATTGATAACCTATTACATACAAGTTATTTGCAATTTAGGGTAATAAATTTCTTGCCCCTCTCTCCTTTTGGATGGATGTTGAGGTATTGATGGTTGTTGTGCAAAAGGTAATGAAATCTTTCTCAAATTTATATGCACATTCTTAAGGGGATGGTCCTCAAATGCTGTAGCTGAATTGTGTGCGCACATGCACATGCATGTGTTATTCACAAATAGATATGGTGGTGATGAGGGAATATGATATAAAAAATTGGCATCATAATCATGATGTTCAAGGGAGACCTTGCTGTGAAAATTCAGTTTCTGCAATCAAGTTTACTTATAAGCATCATTGTGCAGACAGGGACCAGTGAGGGAGCTTAAAATGTTGCATGCACAACTTACATGGACATGGAGGCAATAAGTGTGGCCAAAGACATTTATGGAGTGCTCTTCTTTGATAAAGTAGGTGAAGAAAGCATTAACTATATATGCATGCATGTATAGATTCATCCTCATGCTTGGCAGTCGGATGTTCTCATGTGGAAAACCCTAGAAATTCTTGACACTGCAAATCCACCTGGTTTCCAGTTAACACTGCAAATGACAGTATTCTAAAGATGGATTTTAAGATAATCTTGACGTATAGAGATGCCTACAAATGAGGAAAATCATAGATTGTTTTGAGAGAGAATAAAGTGATGATAATTGATTGATATGCTGTAGTGATGTACAATGAAGACTGAAGAAGGCCCAGGTTGAGAGGGTCATATAAGCGGGTCTAAAAAGAGAAGGGTGGATGTATGAAAACTTTAATGAACTATTTGTCTTGGGATTTGATGGCTTGCTCTAATAGAGGATTTAATCCTAATAAGAAAAAAGATAAAACATTTAGATATCATATACCAAAAATAGTTGGGATATAGCCTTCTCGACTATGATATGGTACTGCACTCCATAAATCCACCTTTTTATTGTTATTATCATAAAACCTTCTTGACTATGATATAGTATAATTACTGTGGTGTGAAACTGTGTAAAAAAAATGTTCATGATTTTCACCTCCTCTTTTGTTTGTGCATGTCGTCTTTCTATGTCAATAAGTTGCTTTCAAATACTATTTTGGTATTTAGTTCAGCAACACAAACATTTTTTTGATCTTATGTATTTAATAATGAACTTGTTCTGTGGACCTACTACTTAGTCCAAACTCAAAAGATAAGAGGATTCTTTAATATGTGAAATTTGTTGTCTATGAGTAAAGAGAGTTCAACTTTGAAATTTTTAAGATTTCAATAGCAGTATCTTTGAAAAATATATATTGAAATTTCAAGAGCATTTTAGCAGGTAAGCTAATGACCCGAACAGCTGTTGTGCATGCTTTAACATATGATCAAGAAAGTAATAATCAGATGCTTTATTGTGACCTTTTCTTAAGCTGTAATTAACTTTCAATTGTTTCTTCATCCTGTTATATTTAATCCCTCCTTAACTCTCAAGAAAAATATTTAAAAGTTATTTGAATTCAGATTATTTTCTTACACATGGAAAGGATGCATATTCAAGTTGCTGCATATATTCTACCACAGATGCATGAAGTTTTGAAGTTACTGATTGATCCCTCCTGTGGCAAGAGATGTTGAAGATGTTCAACTAGTACTAGCTAAGGAAAAGATTTTACTGGATCAACCTAGTTTTCTGCATCAGTTATCAATGGATATTCTTCCTTTGTATATTCAGGTGTGTTGATGCAAACAGTTTGCACGGTAACCTGCACATCATAATCTAAAGTCTAAACCCTCTTCAATATTTGGTACAGGCCGTCAACCCTGGTGCAAATGTATATATTTCTTATGGCTGTGTTTCGATCATAAACAAATTGTTTGTTTCAGTAGTCCAGAAATGCTTATGGACTTGCTTAAGGTTACAAACATGTCAAGGTAAACAAGATCGACAATTTGAATGCTTGAATCATGGAACCTATTTGTATGACTTTTTAATGGTTTTTGTTACACAGCTTTTTAGCTGGTTTGCTGTCCCGCAAAGATCACCATGTGTTGATTTCAACTCTGAAGACTGCTGAGATTCTCATGCAAAAGCTTCCTGGTGTTTTCTCAGCTCTTTTGTTAAGGAGGGTGTCATTTATGCAATCGAGTCACTTTTAATGCTAGAAAACTGTTCACAATCTACCCAACAGTCTGGTTATGTGCAGCACTCAGATAATCAGATGGCTGCAAGAGACATATCCAGATGCTTGTGCTATGCATTTGATTCATCTAGGGTTTCATCCTGTGAGGTGAAACATGTAGACTTGGAAAAGATACTGTTCTCACCTTGGCAAAGCATGTCAAGACTACTTACTTTACTAGTGAAGCAGTGAATTCTGAGATGGGTTTGACTGAAATTCTGCACAAGCTCAAAACTTTTTGTGCTGTTCTAAATGATATTGTGGACAAGGCTGCAACTAATGATGGTTGTGTGCAAAATGAAGAGTATTTATCTGATATATTAGATCAAGTTATAAGCGAGCTTTATGGAAGAGAAAATATGTCCACATTTGAGTTCATTGAGAGTGGGATGGTAAGGTCCTTGGTCCATTATTTGTCCAATGGCAAGTACCTCCAAGGAACTTTGTGTGATTGTGACTTATCAAATCACTTTCTTGCTATACTGAGGAGATTCCGGACATTTGCCTGTATTTCTCTGGCAAAAATGAATCAGGGATGGGAGAATATGCTTATCACTTTATTAGTATGGAAATTGCAGAATGCGTTGTCTTCTCTTGATAGTTTTCCTGGTATATTGAGCCATGCTCCCAATACCAGAAATACTTATGCTGATATCCTGTTCAGGCGCTCCACCATGCACCCTTGCTTAAAAATATGCTTTGTGAGGGAAGAAGGTGAGACAACCTTGCATGACCATGATAATGTGTTGAATGTTGAGCTCTCTTCATCATTGGATGCTATTGAAGGATACTTATGGCCCAAAGTTAGCAGAAAGAATAATGAACATCAAGCAGAATCTGCAGGAAAGGATATGATCAGCACAAGTGATATTGCAGCAGGAAGTATGCATGCTGAAGAGAAGAATCCTCAAGATCTAGTTGCAAAAATCTTGCGGGAACCATATTTTCTAGCTCACCAGAGGTGCAATTTCTGTTTACCATTTCAAGTTTATAAACCAGGTTTATTATTTATTTGTCAAAGACCACCCCTCTCCTCAAACCCCAACCCACGCCCCGAACCCCACCACCTACCCACCTAAAAAAAAGAAAAGGGATTGTGCCATAGTAAGAACTAGAAAAGCTAGCCTCAAGACTCTGGGGTAAGGCTTGCTGCTTCTTGTTGTGGTTTGAGGTGCTTTCTGATCCTATCCTTTAGTGATTATCAAAATATAACACATACAATAATAGCTTCTTGTAAAATTAAGCATGCATTTGTTAGTTAACCAAACTCCTTTGTTTTTATTTTATTTTTGGATTGAAAGATTAAGGATCTTCAAGGCTGAGGTCATTTATAAATCACTAATGTTTAAGGAGTTTAAGGGAGAAGGATTGTGAAAGGGAGAAAAATTATATCTTTTTGGATAAAGATGAATGAAATTACTTTGACGTTTTTGAGATTGCTGTTTTTTCATAGTAAGTCCTTTCACATATCTATATTCTTTCTGCTAAGAAACTAAAGTATCAACATCTTTTAATATGGAAGGTAGATGAGTTTCTTGTTGTGCTGTAATTCCTGACTATCTTGTTTTCAGGGCCTTGCATGCCTAGAAAGACGATCTTTATCAGTGCATCTTAGCCCTAGACAGAGAGATCTAATAGCTGGTAGGTCCACTCGAGCAATAAAGATAGAGATTATTGTTTTGTATCTAGCATATGCGAAGGTTTATGGATTATCTGCTTTTTATGTCAAGACTATTGACTTGTAAAATTTCTTCACTTACAGTGATTACCTCGAGTCTTTCGTCTCTTGGAGAGAGAGGAGTTGAAGGCAAAATCAGTTCTGCATCTTCGAGCAATGGGGTAACAGGGCCAAAGTTGAACTTTTTGTTTAGAAGGAAACAACTTGATCTGTCTATTACCCTTTATCAAGCCATTCTACAGGAGCAGTTAAGTGCAGAACCTGATGCAATTGTTGGCCCGAAATTCTGGAATGAAGTTTACAAAGTAACATATAAAAGAGCGGAACCAAAATCCAGTGATTCTCAAATGCCTTATGATGCATATCTTTGCAATAAAATTGGTTTCTCATGGCAGAAACTATCATTTTTCTCTAGTATGTTACATGCCAAGCTTCCTTGTACACTCGATAAGTCCAATCCCTTATATGATATATTGTTCATGCTGAAAATCTTGGAAGGCTTGAACTCGGATATCATTTCACCTGTTGTCTGATGAAAAGAACGATGCATTTGCTGAAGGTAGAATGGAAGTTTTGATGATCTGAAAGTGACAATATCTTCAGTTCCACAGGCTGAGTTCATAAGCAGTAAGCTGACTGATAAACTGGAGCAGCAGATGCAAGAAGATCCACTGGCATTAAGCACTGGCAGCATGCCTCTGTGGTGTAATCAGTTAATGGCTGCTTGCCCTTTCTTATTTCCTTTGATGCAAGACGGAAGTATTCCGTTTGACTGAATTTGGTTCTTCAAGATCTCAGCTTAATCCAATTCACCGCCTGAATAGTAGTGACACCAACTCTGTTATTGAAAGATGGTCACAATCAGGTTGATTTTCCTGTAAGAAATTCAAAGTTGATCGCAACAATATTATGGGTTCTGCTGCAAAATGGAGTTATATGCTCATAGTAAGGGTGTTCGTGAAGTGGAATACAGTGAGGAAGTAGGTACTGGCTTAGGCCAACAATGGAGTTCTACACATTGGTAAGTCAAGAATTTCAAAAGTTGGGATGGGGATGTGGAGAGAGGATCTGGGTCTTCATGGTGGATCAAGTAAAGTAGGTGGCGAAGTTGGATTAGTGGAAGCTCCTTTTGGATTGTTTCCTCGGCCTTGGTCAGCAGCAAATGGTGTCTCAAATGGGATCCAATTTCCAGAAGTAATTAAAAAGTTCTTCCTTCTTGGGCAGCTTGTAGCAATGGCAATTAAAGATGGGAGGATCCTGGATTTACCATTTCTAAAGCATTTATAAAGTCATCCTAGAGCAGGTTTTCCACTAAAACTATATCTAAACTATTTTACTATTCTAGTTTGAGTAATTTGTTTATTATTTTTTAAACATAGAGCCTGATTGTAACATATTGCATCCATATTTTTTTAGGAGCTTGGCATATATGATATTCAATCATTTGATCCCAAACTTGGAAGGACTCTCCTGGAGTTTCAAGCCCTCGTCAATAGAAAAAAGTTTTTAGAGCCCATTTCCAGGAAAATTATGAGTGTGCATCTGATTTGTATTACCGCAATACCAGAATAGAGGATCTTTGTCTTGATTTCACTCTTCCAAGGTACTCTAATTATGAGCTTACTTTGGAAAGTAACTCGAAAATGGTAACACAATACCTTCTTTGTGAAATTCTTCTACCTTGAACTCTTGGAGTAGCTTAATAAATTATTCTTTGATTCTTTGTAGGTAAATATTGCTAACCTAGAAGAGTATATTGCGCTAGTTGTTGATGCAACTATCAAATGCGGAATTTCTAGACAAGTGGAAGCTTTTAAATCTGGATTTAATGAGGTTTGTTATATTGTGACACTATAGTCTACTTTTTGAGAAGTTGATTTTTCCCCCCATATTGTTCTGGAAGAAATCATCTGATATATTGTAGACGTTTCTTATTTAAGTTTACATGTATATTTCTGAACTGAAGAATATAAACACAAACTATAGGGACCTCGTGAACAACACATAGTTCATGCTTGTTCAAAACTTGTGAAATGTGAAAACTACCATTGGTAGTAATCAAGTGTTACAACCATCAGTCTGTTTATGTTTTATGCTTTCAAAATTGGGGCAATTGTGTATATCTTGGAAAAGGACATGATGTGATTTTTAAATATGAACATATGGAGTTGTGACATCAAATATGTCAGTGCTTTGGTTGAATTTTTCAGACTAAACTGACTCAAAAATCACAAATGGGATGAAAGTGACCTTTATATTGCAACAAGTATTCTAACAAAATATGGCTTATCTTCCATCCATCTCTTTGCATATCTGAAAAAAATATTCCATCTTTGTGCATGTGTATGAAGTAGGAGTTGTCCGTATGCTTCAGACAATAATGGCTTAGCCGATTTGCAATATTTAAAAAAAACAGGCATATTGAAATGCTTGAGATACATGAGAACCAATCAAAGACTGTCAAGCATGCTTTGTATATTTATTAATTTTTGATAGGCAAGAAATGACCACAGATACCACTGTCAATATTGTTTCATTACAAAGGTGGAGTTTTTTCCTGCTGCTGTTGCTGAAAATTCACGAGGAACAATACTCAGAAATGATCTAGACCTGTAACCCTGCTATAGTAGACTTCCAGTCAGCTGTCTATTACCCTCCCAGAACTTACGAATTACAAGGAAATCTCAATGTAGAATTTTGAGCAAGCAATATCCTTCAACATGTGCTGAATATTACACCAAGTTATATATGGCATCATGATTGACAACCATTTCAAAGTAATATATCAGTAAAAAGAAGAAGGTCACACACACACACACACACACACACACAATTCTCTGATATAGGCACCATCTTTCGATCCCCGGAACTGATATATTGTTGCTTTAAAGTGAAGGGTGGTTCTACTGGTTCTCTTTTCTACTTCTTTATGAATGAACCTATAAATTTCATTGTGGTAGCAATCATTGGAGAATGGAATCCAGTCTGTAGATTCTGTGGTACTTGGTATAATCATGCAGCACCTAGAATTTGCAGATTTCTCTTGTGGCTGTCTGTCATTGGCTTGGTGTAAAATCCATGATTTGTTTTCAAAAAGCTTGAAAGCTTGCAATCTTCATGCTGGAATCTTCTCACTTCTATATCCAATTCAAATCAAGAACTTTTCAAAGCACATCCTATAATTTTTTTCTGAAAGTACTCCATAATATTCATTAGTGCCTTCTCATTGTCATTACAGTAATGCTTATCCCAAAAAGAAACGTCAAAGCAGCAACTAAAACCATAACCAAGAATTCATATTCTAGCTACTGATTGGTTATTTGTGCTCAACAGACTTTGCTTGTTGCCAGTGTGTTTGCATTATCATAGTTCCAATGGTTAATATGATGAGCGTTTCTTAGCATTTATGAGCTTGAATTAAATCCTTGATCCTGATTGTGCAATACAATAGGGTCACGGGCCCTGGAGTAATTTTTAAAATTACAGAGAATATTGTTAACTACTCTTTATTGTTTTCCCCTCTTCATTTTAATTACCACAATGTTCCATCTATTTTAAGCCTATTTTTTCTCTATTACTATATTTTATTTGCAAGATTCTAATATTGGTTGTGCATTTCAATCAGTTCACATTGGTGGTGATTCTTGTTGCAAGTATTGGCAATTTAAAATTATGTTTCTGCTGTCCATGTCATTTTATCTCATATTGTCTATTTTTTAGGTGTTTTGGCTGAAAACCATTCAAATCTTTACTGAAGATGAGCTTGAGCTATTACTTTGTGGAGATGGGGATACTTGGGATGTATGCATTCTCAATCTTTTAGTTGGACTCAAATGATGCTGGATTCTGAATGATTATCAACCTAATGAGTTTTGTTTCCTCACAGTTTACCAAGCTTGTGGATCGTGTCAAGTTTGATCATCGCTGAACAGCTAGCAGTCCTCCTGTTCTTAATGTCAGTATTCATTACGAAGGTCTCCCAGGCAGCACCTTCAATTCAAATGCCTCTTCTTCTTTACACTACTAATCTCCATTTGTCATCATGCATTTCATGCCTTTTTCTTACAGTTATTAGAAATCATAGAAGAATTTTGTGTCCGATCAGCACAGAGCTTTCTTGCAATTTGTAACAGGAGCTCCTCAACTGCCTCCAGGAGGATTAGCTGCACTCAACCCTAACCGACAGTTGTTCGTAAGGTTTGTCTTTGCTTACAAATTATGAGGCAGCCATCATTTGAATTTACATTTCGGTTTGCAACCTTCCGGCTTTGTTTTGATGGGCAGCATTGTAGCAATGATGCGGATATGGACTTGCCAAGTGTGATGACCTGCCCTAATTATCTAAAGCTCCCTCCATACTCTTCCAAGGTTATCAATCTCTTTGTTTAACCTGTTGCCGTTTCCTTTCTACAAACCGTCAACCTTTGATATGAACCACATCATCCGATAGAACTAAATACTCCTTTTCATTATTAAAAAATTGGTTTATCAATTTAGGTTCAACAATATACTAGTTTATGTAATAACATTTCTAAAATGGTATTTGCTTGTACCGATCATATTATAATTTGTGTTGCAGGAGAGAATGAGGCAGAGGCTATTATATGCAATAATGGGAGGACAGAGGTCCTTCCATCTCTCTTAGAAGACTGCAAGATTGACTGCTAACTATCATTCAAACATGGTATACAAACATGTGGAGTTTTAGTTATCAAGTTCAAGAGGATGGTGGTGTAAAGGGGAATGTGTTCCAAATGGTATATGGTTGAGCTGATTGTCGAGAACAAATGGAAGCCCATCTTTACCAGCGTGCAGAGTGGCGTAGGGAGCTGATTGATTTATCATGTATAGTTAGGATTCTGGATGCAGTTGGCAGAAACTCTCATCTATTCTCGTTGTGCTTTCTTTGGTTTTTACATAAAGCAGAGTATATAGGATCAATCTTCTTTCTTGACTATGCTTGTGTGCATCGCGTCGTTCATTTCAGTAAAAAGGTTTATACTTACATCGTTTAGGCACTCGTACTCTATAGCTAATGTAAGCCTGCAGCAGCTGGGAAAAGTTTAAACTATCACACCACCAACAGGTTATACCATAGCAGCTTGCACTGATATGGGTTACTGGGTATGCAAATGAAACTCTGCTGTCTATTCTGTTTAAATTAAACTTCATGTGGCCGGTTATATGACATAATGTGGATGGCCCTAATTTGTCGAATTCCTTTGGCTGGCTTGGCTGATGGCTGAACTTCTATGAGATAAAGGCTTGTACCACGGACCCATAAGAAGTAGGCTAATGGCACTTCTTTGGAGCAATGAGCGGCTAATCTTCACGTGATTTGGTTACCCTTTCTGTTTGGTGCATCGGATGCACCAACAATCCCTACACCGCTTTGAGGATAAATAATATAAGCAACACCCTCTCTCTAACTTCTACACAGATATATTAATATTGACTGAACCATTTGGCCGTCAAATTTTTACTTAGATAAAATGAACAGATGAGCAATAAATAGGACATCCATTATCCATAGATGCACAACAAAGAAGACAAATATGGATCATGTTTCTGAATCCTACTCCATGTCTAGACTATTTCATCCAAATTAATTTACAAACCAAAAGATGATGATACTTGTATGCTAAGATGAGCTGTCATCAGCTTTAGCCGCAAAATAGCCTGTAGACCAGCAGTTCAATTCCTTCCACAATGACCGTGGTTCCTTGCCAGTTACTGCACCATTTCAAGAGCCATTGTCAGAATATGTCATCTTTCCTGCAAAGGAAACTTATCGGCACCATCTATAAATATATCTCCTTACTAAAGCATGTATGTATATATAGACAAATTTAGCAAAGCAACATAGGAAGGAAAACACTCATGGATCACATAATTTAAGAAGAGGTCATTAGAAGTTGGCCCGCAAAAATACAAGGTTTTGAAATAACAAGATACTACTCTATCCTTGAGCAACAAATCTTTCGAAGGCAATGGAGACGAGCTTTGTTATCAGTTCTCTAAGCTTTTGCCTACCAAACTTAGCATTGGTGGCGAATTTACTTCCCTCCATGCATCTTCATAACTTAGAATTTTTGCTGAGTATATTTTGGCTGGCCCCGTTAAAAAACTTTCCAGTCTGAATACTGTATGAACTCTATTATAAACTTTAAGAATGATTCTTTGTCTTGCAAGGGCAGCAACCATGCAAGCTTTTAGCTAAATTATCCATATTGTCTAGTATTTTCACATCAAATTCACAAAGGCAATTGGTAATGGTCAGGTTGGCTTTCATGTTAGCCCTCCTAAGCAACAAATTTGGGGATGGTGAAAGTTTGCAATACTTGTCAAAGGGCAAAAGCAATTATGGTGGTCAATAATAATGGCTCGGGTGAAGGTGGCTTTGAGAGAATAAACATCAAAGTTGGTCAATAATGAAATTATGAGTTGGTGAACCCACTGTTTATTTCATAAGCAGCACTTTTTTTTGCGCGAAGGGAATGGGTGAAGTGACATGGTGTGGAGGACAAATAGGATCTTTGTTTCTGGCGAGACATGAACTGAACCCAACAAGACCCTACAAGAATTGCTGCTGCCCATTTAGAATATTTACAACCAAACAACCAAAACAAGTCAATGCTGTAACCAAGCTCGATTAAAATGCTGGACCCTAACTAAATTAGATATTCCAAACCAAGTCCAGTTGGTTTGAGACTGATTTAGGTCGCCTACGTAACCAATATTCAAAACTTACAACACTGCTGTAGTTTCTTTATCAGGCATAAATCTAAGCAATTGAATTTTATTTCTCACTGTAATTCCACTGCCTGATCATTCTGAGTGATACCGACACCTGTTAATTTCTTTCTATTCTTGTCAATTTGGGCATTCCTCTTATCAAGGTTTGGAAGCTTTTGCCAGGATATGGTCACTGCAAAACTAGAGTTCATTTAAACTATACAGCCATTTTTCCACAAATAAATGATATTTAACGCTACAAAGAATGATAACCAGAATAAAGGTCTTATCCTGCCTGTCTGGAGTTAGTTTTGAGTAAACTACTGGAAAGTTTATTTTCTTCTATTTTTCTACATTTCAAAATTTGCCTTAAGATAAATAAGGAAACCTCTTTGGTTACAAAATTGTTATTGGTTTTATCAAGCTATCCAAACCGAAAGCAAGCAAAGCAGTTCTTTAATTTGTTTACATAAGTCACCGAATACAGAAGAGGCTGTAGACTTGATTACATGTCTGTTCTATTTCTGTGGTACACTTAGAGGATCTAGAATGGACTTGTTGCAGCATCATTCTAAGGATTGGATAAGAAGTGCTTTTATATAATTGCATAACATAAGGGCTGATCCGGAAGAACTAACCCATTAATACATATTCAAAGTACTTCTGCATAATGAAGAAGACCAGTCAGGAAGAGCTTTTACCTGAAATGGAGAAAACTAGCAGGAACATGCCAATAATCATTCAACTCGAGATATCCCCATTATTGAACTGGAAAAGAAAGTTTCATGCTAATATAAATGGAGCAAGAAACTCATACAAAACCAGATGAATCAAGGGTATGGGAATGATGAAGAAAATTGCTACGACCAGCAGAATAATGATCTCTAAAATAACACAATTATTTATTGGGAGAATATGATTTTAGTCCATTCATACATAGTTAACTAAGCATAAACAAGGAACTCACATATATCTATTGGTTAAACAAAGCAGCAAGGCAGTTCTAAAATTTTCAACATCGACTGCTGATTTATATTGATACAAAGGTTGATTTATAATATACAAGACCAACCTCGTTGGAGAATGATTGAGAGAGAACATGCTAAAAATCAATGTGACACCAGAAAGACCACCTTTTTTAAACTTTAGAGGTCAATTTTATATTACAATTTCCCAAGGCATATGAAGTCCAAGACGGATTGAGTGGATGCTGCATTTTATGCAAGAAATACATCTGCATGATCTAATAGCAATTAAAGACTAAGATTATAAAAATCCTTATATGTGACAAAATTTGTTTGACAAGGACAGGTAAACAGCTAATGCTAAGCCAATCAACCTAAAGAAGGACACAACACCAACGCCGCTACACAAAGTATCATGAGGAATGCTACCTCAGAGAAGCTCAGGTATGATGGCAATGTCTCTAATGAACATGGAGTTTACAAAAACAGTAAACATGACGAAGTGAAGCGTTGAACACAGTGACAAAGTTGGGGAGAAAAATTAACTGGGATGATCATGATACAGGGACAGAACTAGTTACTTCAAGTACCACCAAGTACACCAATTCAAAGACATGCTTCCAACTTAATTAAACTAGCATGAGTATGACTAATCAAGCTTTAGACATAAGCTTATGAGCTATAATATTTAATTTATCAGGAGTAAAGTTGCAATTACAATAGAAGAATTTCCCAAGAAGCTACCACTAGTATAGGGACCAAATGTTCATACTTGTATACATCGTTTTGGTAACTACAATGCTCCCTAACACTTTATCTTCAATTACCTTTTGGCACGTCATTTCTCAACAGAAATGCCAGAACAGACAGAAGTTATTAGACCAATCTAAATTCCTTGAAAATAGGACTAAAGCATTTGATGCACCTGTCACATTTACATCAATATTTCCCAAGTAATGTGCTGATTAACTTCATGACTGTATTCGCTTTCCTACTTGTGTGAGATACACTGTCAAGAGACGATTTTTGATCATGTGAAAGTACCCAAGAAACTGGGCAATGTCCAGGAGACTTCATTATTAATACATTATCTATCCATAATGAAGCACAAGGTTAACACCTTACCCTTAGTATAGCTAGACAGCATTAACATATTTTTGGTAAACATAAGCATCAACAAATGTAAGTTGCATACATGTATTTAGAATTTGTAACATGCAAAATCATCTAGGGCTTCATTCATAGATTTAATAAAGAGAAGGAATTAAAACAGCATACCTGAGGTTGCATATAGTTCATGCCTTGAGTAAAAGATCCTTGCTGACCCATCTGCCGATTTCATATACAAGTCAAATTTGGGAATATCCATGAAGACAATGAAATCTTCCAGAAGGAAATAATTCAGAGAACAGGTGATACCCCTTGGGTACTTGGACCGGGTTGAGTTCCACCCTGAGGACCTACTGCATCTTTCCTAGCAGAGTTGTCCCCACCTTTTGCAGATACCTTACTATCGCCCTGCCAAATTACTCAAAATTATCCAAAGCTCAAACAGACTCCCTAGGATACATATGATAGTCTTGAAGTCATTCCCCACATCAAGGCAAATTCTGATACTGACTGATCAGTGTAATTGGTATCCATTTCTGGTATAAGGAGATATGAACGTTATTTGAGCTTTAGCAATATCAATGGCATGTTTGAATGAACCAACTAGGTTATCCATGTGGTATCACCCACACAAGTGAGAAGGTGTGGAGAGACGAAGTGGAAGGCTGAGTAGATGCAGGGATTCTGCATTCTCAGTTTTCATGATATCATTAACACCTTTACATATGGAACTCTCAATCCCAAAAAGTCAGGATTGGTGAAGTAATAGTCTTCTTCAACCCTTCTCCACTTAGCAACCCCACCCTCCCGCATGCATGGAAACATCTCATGGACAGGTGAGGGCCTCCCATTTGATGTGAACATATATGCACAAGAATGGAATACGAGCTTGCAGGAGGGGGGGGGGGGGGGGGAACGTCATGGCTCATCAGTTTATTGATACCAATCCGGATGATCAAATATATCTGCTTGAGGCTGCATTGGATAGGAATAAGGAATTTTTAGCACTTGGCATCAGAACAGCTAACCAGAAACACAGATTACCAGTATATATATGAATTTAGATTTCATTTTATACCCTTGGCCACATTCCAATGAATAACATTTATATAATCAATTTCTCATTGAAACCCAATTTGGACAATGTTACTCATATATGAATCAACAAAACATAGATATGGATGTAAAAACAAAATGAAAATAGGGTTTTGTTTACCGACCACTCAGCAGGTTATAGTTATTATGGTATCATTCCTGATCGGTAATAATGCATCACAGAGTAGAGCATTAAAGATGTCAAAAGCATACATAAAAGTAAGCATACACATGGCAAAGAAATCAGAAAAAGGAAAGTTATTACCTCCATCTGGAACATAATATCCGGCCCGAAACCCATGCAAAAGAACGAGTGACAATCAAAAGTCTTATTAGCCTAATGAAGACAAAATAAATCACTAGAAACCCGATGAATTTTCACAAATCTCATCTCGTAATTAACCTAGGAAATTCCGAACCAATTTATTAGTTGAAATATTAGAAAATCATCATTCTAAAGAATACCTCTCGATATTTCTGTAGGTACAATTTCAGCGGCTCGATGTAATCCTCGAAACCCAACGTCGCCATCGCCCAGAGCAAATCATCACCATTGATCGTTTTCCTCTTCTCCCTCTGGCATTTATCGCTTGCCCTGCATCACCAAATCATTTCAACGACGAAACAGAATTAATTTATCGTATATATCTCTAAATATAGAGAGAGAAAGAGAAAGAAAGATCTGAACTCGCTGGTGATGAAGCTGATGAACTCGGAGACGCACTCCTGGACGGTCTCCTTGGCGTCCTTGGCGATCTTGCCGTTGGCGGGGAGGGCCTTCTTCATGATGCGGCTGATGTTGGCGATGGGAAGGAAGCGATCCTGCTCACGGACTTTGGATCGGGGGCTCTGCTCGCCGCCGCTCTCGTGGCTGCCTCCGCCGCCACCGGGCTCGCCGGCGCTTCCGCCATCGGCTGATAAACCCTGGATCCATGAACAACATCGCCGGGGATCCGCGTCAACCCTAGCGGCCGGAGAAATCCTAGCGAAATAGTAGGGAGGCGTCCGTTCGTTACCTGAGATTAAAGCGTTCGGATTGGTTGGGGAGATTTGTATTTGGCGCGCGCGCAGCGGGGGAAGAGAGAGAGAGAGAGAGAGAGGAAGGGTGGGATCGTGGGGGAGGGATGGGGAGAGGAGAAAGAGGGATCGGACGCTGGAGAAGGGTGGAAGGAGGAGACGACTGGGATGAAAAGAGGAGAGAGAGGTTTGGTTATCTGGACCGTCCGTTCGGGTTCGGTCCGTCCCGGTTTTGCAGGGGCCCCGGCCCTCCCCTCCCCGCCGACCTTGGTGCTCTCGGCAATGCTAGTCAAACCGACAAATCACGAGCACGAGCGTACCATGCAAGGGAAGATCGATGTCTGATGGGTATAATATATTTTTATTTTAAAACAATTAAACAAAATGATATTACAATATATATTAGTTTTAAAATTAATAGGTTCGGATGCTACATTTCTCAAGCTCGATATATATAGCTAATTATCTATCACCCATGCAAGGCAACTTACCACGCTAGAAATATTTTTTTTTTTGAGTACATCCACACGCTCTCACCCACGTTTTGTTGAACTTGAAAACGATAGGATTCAAGCTGGTAGAACAAAGACGTCCGTTTTTAAGGTAGATAGCTAAAAAGTTGACAATTTCCTTCAAATAACCATAAAACAACCAAGCCATCCATGAGTAGCTCGGGTTCAGCTAAGAGACAAGTTCAAGCGTGTTTGATTGAAAATAAGCTGAGCTCAAGCAGCATGCTAAGGCTCGGCTACTAACTGTACCAAGCTCCAAGAGACGTCCGAGTTGCAAAAATGAAGTGTAAGCTCAAGCTTGGCCTGACAATTGGCTCATTTAAACGACCTCATGAGCAAGCCTGCACGCTACTCAGTTCAAGTATGCCGTAGCACGGAGTCTGATATTTGATACATGTCCGAATAATAAGAAGAGGCGTTGCATTCAGGAGCTTAGTGAGTCTGTTACCAGATGTTATCAGTGCATCCTCCAGAATGATACAACCTACTCCATCGTCACACGTAGCACAACCACCAAGAAAATGGGGATTTTGAAGCATCACACCTTCCATGTGCCAGAAGACTGATAAATCCAGCTCGGATTGGGTTTTCATCGTCATATAAGTAACCGATTTTGGAACAGAGTAATCGGTTTAATTATTTCTTGGACCAGGTCTAATGGACCACGCCAAAGCGGTGGATAACACGCCACGTTACCCCTTGTATATCACCCATTCCCGATTGGGCGTTATCCACCGTGCATATGCTCCAACATTTGCCCAGGTCCACTTGGATCTGGTCCATGCAATAATCTCTGAGAGTGATAGACTTACAATGAAGACTACCAGAGTTTATAATCCGATGAAACTACTTGATGCCAAGGTGGGCTGGGAAGTGCTCAGACTTACATTTTTCATCCACTCCTAAAATAAATCAAGATTGAATATTAGATGCAGTTCATTACAAGAACAAATTATTCTACCTGATGTTCCAATCAATGAAAATCCACGCCAAGAGGAGAAAATTATCCCACATTTAAGAGCACAAATTTTGAGATCTGATGCTGAACAGAGTCCTACCATTTTGTTCCTCCCTATGCCATGAATATCAATTGCACTAACATTATTAATACTGTTGGTTATATGCAGCACCCAACCCATGTTAAAAGCAATCCAACTCAAATAGTCTCCCTCCATAGGATTCCCTAGAGGTTCTTGATAAGTAACTAATTGATCTTTGAAACTAACACAACAAGACTTGAAATTGTTATTCTAAATCAAGGTCTAGCGCTTAAAAAATTATAACCTGAAAATTGGAAACATAAAACCCACTGAGAATATTAGCAGCAGAAAAGCTTACGTGCAGGCCAGAACCTGCCTAAACTTACACTTGGGGCATAAATATCTAGTTCCCTGGCAAGGAAATTAGGAACTAGAATATTCTTTTTCAAAAAAAAATCCATTTTGAGATCTGATCAAAATCTGTCGACGTTTGCTTGAACATGCTTACCTCTTTGGCATTGAGAGGGATAGCTACAGAAGACCAAAATCATCAGAATGATTCAGTGTTATGACTATATTCCGAACACAGTCGCCTTGAAGCGTGCTACTACTTGATTCTCACTTTCGTGACAACGAAATCTATTAAGAGTTGGCTCTCCATCCAGACAGGCTCCTGGTGCTTCCCAGCAGTGGGCTCTTAGTCCTCCCTCAACCACTTTTCATGTTCCTACCATTACTCAACTTCGTGATAGGCAATGAACAATGTAGAAGCAAGATTTTGGGCTCAAATCCAGCTTACCAGAAATGACTTCGACAACAATAATCATCCTGATACCTTCATCGCATCACATTCAAGAAGGCTTATTCACTGATTCTCCCTCTTTCCTTACCAATACATCAAAGGGCAAGCAAATAGTGACCAGTCTATCAACTTCTTCTACCAAGTCAGAAAGCAAAAGCCAGGCGCGGACTCAATAAACGAATCTTTACCAGGCATACTTCCTCAACAACGCTTGCATATGTTGTACACATTATTAGAGTACTAAAATAATATGAAAGTTCTATTTTACATTACTTATGGTTTTCACCCAAATCTCGATTTTTTCCGTTATCTTTCCCAACATTTCCATCACCATTCAGGTATCGCTTTCTCACCAAAGTCATCCAGAATCTATTTGCTAATATCTTAAACAATACTTAAATTCACTATCACTGTTATTTTAACCTTTACCTAATCAATATATCTCACTCTATCCTTCCTAGTTTACTGCAAGTTGACCTCAACAGACCGATTTTTGCACTTTTGAAAGATGAAAACAGATCAATCAATGCAAGAATAGATGATAGTCATAACAATGACCAAGTTAATAAGCCACAAATAAGAGAAGACTGAGCATATACATTCTCATTAGCAATTACTGCAACCATGCTTTCCCGACCTTCGGGTCAACAAGTGGAACTCCAAAAGAATCAAAGCAACAAAAGGTTACACAAGGATCGAGCAATTCTCGGCAACTCCACCTTTCCAATCTATAAATCTTCAAATCAATGACGATTAAACCATACGATTCAACATAGCATAAAAATCAGTGTGATGAATTATCACATATTTTATCTCCCGCCTGCAATTCCACTATCAAATCAAAGCCTAAATCACAAAATACAGGTCCGTCAAATTCAATGATCTGGTCATTTAGCATTTTCTTAATCCTACCAAAAAGAACTGAATTGACAAAGGTGTTTCTGAAGAAGGAAATAAAGAAGTAATACATGAACAGGAAGTTATATACTCATGCTTTTCTATAAAGAATTACCATACAGATCATGCCAACCCAGTGCCGTAGTGTGGAGACAAAAAAAGATTTCAGAAATCATGTTTTAATAAAAATATTACAAAATAATAGCTGTCATGCTGACTCATGGTGGGTGCTGATACTCGCACATGGTACATGCCACCCAGCAGAAGCAGGCATATTGAGACACAAAGTTTTTATATTATTGGTAAATCTGAATTTAAAATCAGCACAGAAGAATGGCTGTGAATATTACAACCATTGGGGATCTCTCACCCATCAATTCATACTACATCCTCAACTCACAACCAGTTGTATTTGCATGCCAAATACTATGCTTTAGCCCAGCTAAATTCCAAACATTAATTGTTTAAAATTTCCATTGTTCCATTTAGATAAATTTCTATCTGAAATCACTAAATCAATGCTACAATAACCACTAAAATACCTATAGTAAGGGGACTTGTCCTGAAGATCAATTGTTAATATGATGACTTTTCTGCAACTGCTACTCTAAAATATCACTGTATAATCGTCATTTTCAAGGTTCATACCTTGTTCTAGCCAAAGTAAAATATATATATATATATGGTAAGGTGGGGAAGCACTAAGAATTATAAAGGATATTTATCCAGCTCAGTGAACCCACGTTGTTTGTTTCCTAAGAATCATCAAATCTCACAAACACGACTAAGGCACACATCAGCAAGTTGAGACCGCAGATGTTTCTGCAAGAATAAGATGATCCAAGGTGGATACTATGAAATGACATGATTAACAGTAGGACAATGTCAAGAATATTGAAGGATGCTCAAAGAGGGCAAAATTTGTTACATTCATGGTGGGGAACTATTCCAAGCCCTGATGTGTTCCAGCAAATCTTATGCACTAGAGTGATTGCATGGCAGAAGGAGTTATATCATGGAGATAGAAACCATTTTTTGATTTTGTTAGCAAATGTTTTTTTGGGATGCAGGGGAGGGATCTGTAAGCGTTCCTGCAAATCTTCTGCACTAGAGTGATTGCAGGGTAGGAAGCAGTGATGTTATGGACGTCAGAAGCAAATATGGCAGGGGAGGGAGGCAAAGACTAGGAACTGGAGAAACTCAAATCTTTTTTTTTTGTCCCCATTCTGACAACTTTGGCCATGTTAACCTATAACATGATCTTTTAAACCGTCCTAACTGTGACACAAAGAATTGCCAGAAATATCCTAAATAGTATGATTATTACATCCCTAAATAGTATGATTTTAGGTCATTCAAATACTTACATAATCATTTCACCTCCACCACTACAGAATTTTAGAATGGAATAGGCTACTGAATCTTAGAGAAGGCAGAACATCAAACTGGCAGTCAGCAGCTCCTCATGCAGTGTGTTCAGTTATTGGCCAAATCAGAGCTGGAGAGTATCGGATAGACCTTGAACAGAGACAATGAGGATGATGCAAATCAACCTGCTAAGTCATAGTTCATGAGCAACATTATGGTCCGCAACTATTCATCCATTCTTTCCACTACTAGTAGCCAAAATGAAATCATCCCCCCAAATAAATCCATGGTGAACCTAAACACGGCATTTGCATCTACAATGCCCTTAGAAACAGCTTCCAAAACATCTAGAACTGTTCAAAATGTAGTTCGTCAATAGAGGTAAGGTTGAAATTTTAACAAGTGCAAGTAGTTAGAACTAGACTATGTACTTGAGTAGCATTAAACACAATTAAAAAAAAAAGAATTTAGTGGCAAAACCCAATTATGAAGCGCCCCTTAAGGGCACAGATACAAGTCTTGTAGCGTTCAGTACAATTGTTTAGTTCTAAGGGTGGAGACTGTCTTTTCAGTCCCATGATCTCGATTTGTCTTAGTATATTAACTTTTCTTCTTCAAGTAACCTCAGCAGACCAAGCATATAGGGCATGAAGTACTGTGAGTTAATGTTTGAACAAACTGAAAATAGAGAAGACTTGAAGCTTGTGGTCACTTGCATTTGAGGATTCCCAGACACATTTCCTCCCTGTCCCCTTCCATATCTTTTATTTTGTCTCTTTTATCAAATCTCCTTACCAACCTATTGCAGCTCTATTTTATACCCTTTGGAATAAAAGTTTCAGGAGCTTTCATCAACTAGTACAATAGCTTGAACACTGGTTTATAGAAGAAAGTTGATCAGACATGTGCAGCTTCCAAGAAGGCAGTTGCTGGCTGCTTTGATTTTTCAGCTTCTCCATATCTGTGGACTCCTGAGGCTTCTTTGTTACTCTTGGTTGTTTTTTCCCCTTTTCTGGAATATAATTGATTTACATGGATCTTGGATAGGAAGTACTAGATCTGTTTTTATGTGTTCAAAGGTAAAGCCATTTATTCCCCTTGCATACCAAGTGGTTTTTAGTATATGGACAAAATTTTTCATTTGATGACTACCATGTAATAATGGTAATAATATTATGACATTAATATTATATAAACAAGTCATCTTCAGTTCACTGTTTCCATGTTAATACATCTTTTCTAAGCAGAGCGGGATGCAATGGGGCCAATGGATCAACAAGGCCATCTTATTTGTATAAAGCAATGCATACAATGGCAGAGCCATGGTTTATGCCTAGTTCACGGTGTAGAGGCGGTCTATCTGAGTTCATCAAGAAAACAATAAGTTAGGTTCAAATTTGGCCAGGTCAGAACTGAGCTTGGTCTATAACCCTCAATTCAGCTTATTTATAATCATGCTGAAACAGACAAACAGGGGCATCCACCAAAATTTTGTTGTGGATTTGAAACAACCCAGCAACCTGATTATTTAGAAACATGAAAGGCATGAGAAAGAGAGGGTAGGCTCACTCCTCTCCAGTATGAGAGGAAAGAGAGGGAGGAGGAGGACAGATGATCATCTTAGAAAACAGAGGATGGTGGGCAACATAGTAAAAGAGATAGCTTTTGGTTATGTTCCTTACCATTTGTCTCTAAAAACTATACAAACCATAAGTTCACAGCACAATTTACTCTCGCCGTCTTCTTCCATGTCTTGCCTACTTACATCTTCCTGTCAACTCCTTGCCTTTTCTCCCCTCCAAAGTATCCAAATTCCCCACAAGGGCCCCTGCAGCCATTTGGGGCATCTGGGTTTGGATAAGGAAGACAATTGTTCCCAAGAGGCGAGGAAGGTGATCCATGCAGCAGAAAATGTGACCAGGGAAGACGTTTCCAAGGTTTTGCTGCAGTTCCTTCTCAAACCCTTCAGCCTAAAGTGCCCTTACAAGTCAATGACCCAAGTCACATATTGAGAACTGAAAGAAATGCCGGGAACACCCCCTTGTGACTTTGCATGACAGAAACAAGCTTCAACCTAACCATATTATAATTGGGACAATTTTTGGCAAGGCAAACTTCAATGGGACCTGATCATGAAAATCCAATACCTTAACATGATTATTTGGTGGGTTGTCTTTTTCCAGGAATTGCCAGCCCCAGTCTCTACTCTAGGTAAAATTGGACAAAGTTATATTCATTCATATCCCATTCTTGCTCTTGAACATGGTGATAAAAACTGCAGAAACAGAGCAATACGACTAGTACCATACAGTTCCAGCATGAATTCGGCACCAATACAAGTGCCAAGACACTAAAACGCTTGTAGCTATATGCAGCGGCCATATTGATTTGTACCAATCCATACCAGTGCATATTGATGGTCCCATACCAACCACACTGGCCGATACAGATGGTTTGTAAATTTTTTGAAAGCTGTCAGTTTTCGTACGTACTGTCAGTACTGGTAAACATACCGATATTCTATCATTTTAATGGAAAATAGTACTGGTTCGGTGCCAGTATTTAAAATCCTGCTCTTGCATAATATTAGTTGACTTAAAAACTGGTCTCACCAATTATAAATGGCTTGTATAAAATACATCAACAATGAAAGGCATTTAATAACTTCAAATAAACAAAACATTCAAAAACAATTGCTAAATTCAGAAACCAATAAGATGTTCAAATCATTTTAATAAGAAGAAAAGAAACAATATGTTCTTCCACACTAAGGTGGAGCATAGAATCTTATGCCCCATAGCAAATGTTGAACATAAGATGCTGCATAGGATTCTAAGCCAATTTACAGTTTCAAAAGATAATGGGCCAGTGTCTAATTACTGAGACAAGCAGAACTAAAGCTTGTCGGTGCTTTGAGCAGCAACTTACATAATCATATTGAAGATGCTCATGCTCAAGTTGTTCCACAAGTTTGGGCCATACTTGTTGCACATTTTAATGGACCAAGCTTTCACCAAACAGCCATAAATAGTTTACTATAACCACTCAAATAAAAGCCATAATAAATTCATGGACCAAAACCTATTTCCTGAGAACAATTTCATGTAATATTATCTGCACAAAATATGAACTATATGGCATGTACTTAGTCTAAAATGTACAAGAGCAAGAAATTACTTGCTATTTTACAATAGTCATTAATGTCATGATATAATATACAAAGCATGAAACCAATGTCAGCCTATAAAATTTAGAAGTAAATGCAAATTTGCAACTAAAACTCAATTAAGAAAATTCAGCTTCGGAACAGACCAGCTCCCTATAATATACAAAGCACAAAACCAACGTCAGCCTATAAAAATTTAGGATTAAATGCCAATTTGCACCTACCTCCCAATTAGGAAAACAGACCAGCTTGCTATAATTCTGACATCTTAGACCATCATAATGTCAGATATTCTCAACTTCTGAAGCACAGTAGAATCACACTAAACTGAAGTTGGTCTAAAAACTCTAAAATAGAATACCATTTCAACATGGACATTTCTCTTCCTGACTAGATCAGCTTACAAATATACAACATGCATTTGCATTGCCCTAAAATATGTTTTCAGCACAGAAATAGGCAATGTGGAATTGCTATGCATGAGAATCAAAGATAATACCTTGAAGATAATCTAACCAGATCGATTATCCACCTGAACAACCCTTCAACTGATCCTTTGTCCACAACTCCATCTTGTATAGTATCTGACACAGCTCCAATTTCTGCTTTATCTCGGGAAAGAAAACAATTATTTGATGAGCAAGAATAATTCAAAAGCTCAATTACTTTACAACTAAAGCAAGGAATTAGATGATAAAGAATACCTGGGACCTCTAAGTTGCCACCTTCAATGGATACTGCATCATTTTGTCTTGTGTGGCAATATTAGCATAACTGTTGCCTGGATCATTTTGTCTGGTGTGGTAGTACTTGGAGAAGTATCACATGGAACATCTAAGCTGCCATTTTCAATTGGTGCTGCATCATTTTTATCTTGTGTGGTACTATTTGGAGAAGTATTGCCTGGAACCTCTAAGCTGCCATCTTCAATTGGTGCTGAATTATTTTTTCTCGTGTGGTATTTGGATAAATATCATCTGGAACCTCTAAGTCGTGCCCTTTAGCAGGTACTACATCATTTTTATCTTGTGTGGAATCTGCAGAAGTACTACCTGGAACCTCTAAGTTGCCAGTTTCAGCACGTACTACATCATTTTGTTATGTGGTGTGATATTTGGAGTAGAACTGCTTGGAAACTCTAATTTGCCACTTTCAGTGGGTACTGCATCATCTTTGTATTGTGGTGTGGTAGTTGGAGAAACATCACCTGGAACCTCTAAGTTGCCACCTGGAACCTCTGAATTGCCACCTTCAATGGATACTGCATCATTTCGCCTTGTGGTGTGGTATTTGGGGAAACATCACCTGGAACCT
The DNA here is from genome assembly GCA_000441515.1 of Elaeis oleifera. NCBI lineage: Eukaryota > Viridiplantae > Streptophyta > Magnoliopsida > Arecales > Arecaceae > Elaeis > Elaeis oleifera. The sequence continues at coordinate 87,960 of KE506739.1, read as the reverse complement.
CTGAGTTGCCACCTTCAGTGGGTACTGCATCATGTTTGCCTGATATGGTATTTGGAGAACCATCACCTGGAACCACTAATTTCCACCTTCAATGGATCCTGCATCATCGGGGCCCTGTGTTGTGGTGTTTGGACAAGCAGTAGGTGTTGATGGCAAGTATCTAAGACGGTAGCTAAAAGTGCTGGCCCAAAATGCTATATTTTCCTGCACTATGGAAAGCTATTTCAGCATCAGCACGTTTCTTGAAGACTACTTTGACATGATTTGTCTTCCTTTGAACTTCTGTTTCTGCTTCCTTCAGGGGCCCATAGCGACTGAAAATCCTAATGAGATCCGTTTCAGAAGGTAGAGAACTTGATCCGTTAAAGCTCAAAATCAATGCAGTTGGTGTGCACTCATCAACAATTTTTCTTCCAAACTGATTACTGATCTTTCTGTTGTCGAAGCTTGTTTCATTTTAGGACTGATGGTTCCAACCTGCAAATTTTGAGCAGTACCCAACATACGGTCTAATGACAAAGAGATTGATGTTTCCCCTCCAGATTTCCTCCTTTTCCTTTGGCTCCGCATGTGAGTATCTCCTTCCTTTTAAGATCATTTGTGGAGCTGTTATAGTATATCATGTCAGACCAATAAGAGTCCTGCATATGATCAGGTGTCGACATAGCACAAGAGGGTGACTGAGTGCTGACAGTTCTTTTTCTACCCCTTCTACCTCTAATTTTCTGAGCATGCTTCTTTTCCATAGAAGAACTTGAAACACAAAAATTTCTGAAATCAGTGAAGAAACTGACTATCATTGACAGAAAACTGTATCCCTTCATAGGATCCCTTGCAGCTAAGCACAGCTGCCACAGCATTTCATCCAGGGAGGAACAGTCCTCTGATATGACTACCTTCATTCTTGGGTCGTCCATGGCAGTGTGAGTAGAAGCCTCAGTATCAACATCAAATCTTCTATGCTCAGCCTTGGAAACACTCTTCTGAAATGTTTCACCATGGCACCTAAGGATAGGTGGAGACCCAGTCAGTTGGCTTGCAACTCGACGGATGCATTCTCCAACCTTGAAAGAACTGGCAGAAGTAGAAGATGGTGACTTGGTAAACAAATCTCCTAAAGAATCCAGTCGTTTTTCTTAGTTTTCTCGGAGTAATCAGAATCAAAATCAATGACCTTGCGTTTCTTTTCAGAAGAAAGTGAAATCAAATCACCATCAACTTTTTCTGCAAATCCAAGTTTGCCACCATTTGCAAGAGAGACAATGCTTTCTTCCATCAACTCAGATAAATTCTTCTGTTTTTTAGCATCCTCCAACATACGTTTTCTTTATTGGAGGGCCTTCCTCTGCCTCTTTTGCGCTTCCCAAGATTTAGTTCCATGGGAGTAGGAGTAAAGTGCTCCATGGTATCTTCCCCAACTAATTTACCATCAGAAGGTGAGACCTCTGCATCCTTCTCCATCAATCCTCCACCAACTTGGAATACAGGAAGTTCAGGATACCCCTTTGATCGATAAAAGGCCTTCAGCTGAGCCTGAGCTATCACAAGCTCAAGTCTGTTAGCACCTCCACTTGGTAATTGAGCCAAGGCTTCAATATACTCAAGAAGTCTGTCAGCCTGAAAATAATCAACAACCAGAGACCTGTCAAAAGCAAAGCCACTAACCCCTTCTCGTATACCAGTATTCTCCACCATCTGACACTTAATGTTAGCATAAGCTCCTTCAGGCAAACAGAAACAGGTCATTCCCAATTCTGTCCGCCTAGAGACTTCACCCAGTGCATCATTGACAGCATTTACAAATGCATCTGAACTGGTTTGCTTTTCCATCTGTGAGAAATATGTCTCAAAAGGCTTCAGCTGAGGTTCTTCACACCAGGCAAAAGTTTTGTCTCCAAAATATGCTACAAGGAAGTTGTCCTTTTTCTGATATTTCATTGCCAAGTCTGATGCATCTGAAGGATCAAAAATTTGGCCAGGCCACCAAGGATGGCTCTTACTTTACCCCAGACCAAATCAGAAATGGAGAAAGTATCCTTGTCTTGAAGAGGCAGGAAGTAAATAGCATGCTGATCATTTTCAGTACTGCAAACTCCAGGCCTTATTCCAACACGTTTCACAATTTGCTTGCAAGCTATTTTCGGATGTTCTTGTTCATCAACTTGCATATTTTGCTCAGCAGTACCATCTGGACCAGTAACAATATTTGCCACACTATCAACCAGCATAGAGGTCTTCTTATCAGCTTCTGAGTCTCGATCCAAGTCTCCTTTTCCATGACATGCCTCAGCCAGAGAAGTTCCATCCTTGCGAATCCTGGATTCCATGTCCATATTTTGACATAAACCTGGTGAAGATTGTGCTTCATGAACAATTGCATCACTCCTGCCAACCAACAAACCAACGGACTGAGGTTGTGTCTCTTGATTCCTGCTAGGAGTACATTCAACTATTCCTTTTGCTGAGATACAATGGTCTGAATTTCAGATAGCTCTGAAGCCATTGGCAAACCAGTAGTGACTGCCAAGTTTGAATCTTTCAGAACAGAGTCTTTTCTGTCCGTTAACTTTTCACCCACTGGACATGTCTCTGCAGTCTGTAAACCAAGTGGACCCATCTGTGCCAACTGTGATTCTAGATCTGAGACTGAATTATCCATAGTAATATCTTTTTATCACCGGTATCCTCATCAACCACCTGGGTTCCTCTGCTTTCTGATTCCATAAATGTGACATCCAAAACTGAACCCCCATCTGCTGTAATAATATCTCTGTCCCTTGCAATCTCATCGGTAGGATGCTTATCTGCACTCAGTGCTGCTGCATGGACAACACTGTTAACCAAGCCTGCTTTTGATTCTGCTGTCAAAAGATGTCCACTGCCCACTGTGTCATCATGAGCATGATTAGAATCTGGACTGTTTACCTCTACACCTGGATCAGCCAGGTTTGGGTATTTTACATCATTGCCTCTTTCCTGGTCATTCTGATTTGTATCCACAAAAGATGTCTGTGAAACAGAAGCTTCATGAATTCTGTCCTGATCACTGCTCATCAAAGACCCTTCAAACCCCTCATCCATGTCTTTTGTTCCAGCAGTATTCTCCATGATTACAAATTGGTTCTGACTGCTGTCTCCCTCTGAAGCTTGAAGACTTGCATCAGCCAAACCACGACCTCCCTTCTCAGTCACCAAGCTCCAGTTCTTCCACGGACAAGACACACCTTCCCTGGTGAGCCCAGTTCCACTAGTCCCTGGAACCTTGTGCTGCACTTGTCCCAACTCTGATACAGTCCTCAATTTCTCAGCTTCCTCCCTCCAAGATCAACAGCCGCCTGAGTTTTTGCTGCCCCATCAGACATTCTACCTCCAGTACATCAGCTTTCAGCTTCTGATCACCATCCAAAAATCTTTTGTCTTCAACATTTTGGGACCAAGAGCTCCTTGTGCTCTTGGAAGGTCCGTTACCTTACCAGCCATGCTCTCATCCTTCTGCAGACAAGATACACCTTCCTCAGTGAGTTCAGTTCCATTGCTGACCTCTGCAACCCCAACATGCATTTGTCCCATATCAGCTACACCTGCCAAGCTATCAGCTTCCACCCTGGCTTGAGTTTTGACAGTCCCCACTCCAAATCCTGCATCACTACCATTAGCTTCCAGCATCTCCTGACCACCCAATTCATTTTCTGCTTCTAATGCTACAGAACCCACATCTTCCTCAGCAGCTTGCAGGTGTTCATCAACCAATCTTGGTCACTGACTTCACAATCCGAGTTCTGGTTTGTGATTTGTTCCTTCACAAGTTCATTTCCTTTCCCGCACTCCACCACAGATTCTCCATCCACCACATTAATTTCAGATTTCCATTCATTACCCAATCCAGCTTCCATGTCCAAACCCTTCAGATCTAGAACGCCCTCTTTAGATTGAAGTTGCTCATCCACCATATCATGAACCATTACATCAATTGCTGTGCTCTTCTCCTTCTCTAGGAAGCTTCATCTTCTACCAGGGTTCGGTTTTACTCCCCGTCTCCAAGACATCAACTTTCCTCCATCATTAGCTGCTTCACCCTCCAAGCCATCAACTTCGACTTCTCCAACTGTACCTCTAGTTGCTGCTTTTGCGGCCCACATCATACTTTCTGCCTCTTTGACATTTAATTTCAGCTTCTGATTACCACCCAATTCATCTCTTGCCACCAACTCACTTGGACCAGCATTGCTTTCAATAAGTTGAGACTGCCCATCAACCAAATGGCTGCTCCTCTGATCACTCATTGCACTAGATTTCTTCTCTGGAAAGGATTCATCTTCCTTCATGGTTCGGTTCCATTTCTAATCTTCACAACCACCTCATGGCTTCCTCCCAGATCTGCCATACTCTCCAAGCGTTCATCTTTGGCCTCTTCCACAGCAATTCCCACCATGTTCCCAGTCTGCAGCACATCTGCTCTCAATTCTTGATCTCGACTGCACCCATCTCCCGTCCCCTGCCCTCTGGAGCCAAGACTGCCGACCTCCGTAGCTTGAAAGCACCCGTGCACCAGATCACGCTCTGTCACTTTGTTAGCCATATCACGCCGCCCTTTTCTCCAAAGCTGCAAGCTTTTCCTCCAAAAGCTCAATCCCGGTCCCGCTGCTGCTCTCCCAACCTCAGCCCCTTCAGGAGCAACGGTGCCCGATACTTCCTCAGACCCCGCCACACCTCCTTCCTCTCCGACATCCGTTTCTGGCTTCTGAGCTGAATCACCGTCACCGGTATCAAGAAATCCTTCTCGGCTTTCTTCTAGGGTTTCCACCATGAATTCTCCTCCCCTTTCTCACTTCCTCCGGGATCTGACGCGGGCTTGGCTTCCACAGCCGTACAGCGTCGTTCTTGACCGCCTCTGGTGTTCAAGTCTAGGGCTGCGATGTCGTCTACGGAAGGGCTCGCAGACATGGAGAGAGCATGAAACCCTAAAGAAGACCTTTTTTCCCTGCTACTGTATGGTGCCTGTGGTACGAAAACGAGGAACCCTAAGTCCTGAATCCAACTATACAACAACAGAAGAAGAAACCAAACCCTAGACTAGAATGGAGCTCAAGAAGTGGGGATATTCAGCGACCAGAAGAACAGAAGAAGATGGTTTCTCGCAGGCGTACCTGAATTTGGCTCGTCGCTTCGCCGGCCGACTCGAACTGGAATCAAATCGGGTAGAAGAGAAGCGGGGTTTTGGGGAGTGGGCACCGGAGAGAGAGAGAGAGAGGTTTCGGGAGTGAGGAGGGAGAGAGGAGGGTCGTGAAACGTTTCCAGGTGCCATCTCGCTTGTCTCTTTCTAACATTGCCGCAGTCCATAGGCGTCGGGATCTGACCACCTGGAGGTACTGTTACGTCCTCCGGGATCTACGGTATGCGAGACGGGGTTTTACTTTCACAACCATTTAGGGTCGGGTTGACCGTGCAAGGGAATGACTTCTGTTTGATTACTTGAGAAGGTAAGCAAAATTGTTTGTGCACTGAAAGCGGCGTAAAAAATTTGATGTTAAATGTATCATCTTATCCAATTAGTTCGTATAGTTATTATTTCTTAATATATATTTAATATTTATAAATTTATTTTTTATTAAAATTTATATAATAAAATATTTTATTTTTAAAAATTATGATATTCTATATCTATATTATAACATTTACGGT
>KE506739.1:15029-29890 GCA_000441515.1 Elaeis oleifera | reverse complement strand
CCGAACCTCTAACCATAAACAAATACCTTCCGAACTTCTGTCACAGAAAGATTCCCGCCGAGCTTCCTCAATAAGCTATTCCTGTTCGGGCTTCTACGAAAACGAGCCCCAACCGGACTTCTGTAGTGGATGGACCCCCTCACAGTCGAATGAACTCCTACAATAGACAAGCTCCAGCAGCCGGAGCAACTCCAACTCTGATTTAGATTTCTTTTGTAGGTCCCAGCGGCGACCGCGGCACCCTCGACTCCAGCATCTCCGACACCGGCGGATTTTTGCAGCAGCATAATCTAATTATATGACCTAATAATTGATTTACCCATGACCAAAACTCTTATGCGTAAATGCAAATTTTAGATCATAAATTAAATTTAGATCTAAATTTTTACATAAAGATAAGTTTAAATTATAAATTAATTTTAAATTTAACATATAAGCATATATCTCATATATGTATGTAAAATTTAGATTTAACAAAATTTAGATCTTATCATGATATCATATATCTCATATACAAATCATCAATCAATTTTAAACTAATTTTTAGATCTAAATATACAACCATACATCTCATATATGAGTCATAAATCAGGTCTTAAAATATTTTAGATTTTATGCATGCAAATATATATATCACATATATGAACTAGAAATCTATATAAAATAATTTCAAATTTATGTATGCCTTCATATATCTCATATATGAACTAAAAATTAGATCTAAAATAAATTTTAGATTCAAATTAAACATCCATACATCTCATGTATCAATTAAAATCAGATTTTAAAAATCTTTTCAAAAACATGTAAGCAAATTTGATGCATATGAAATCTGTGGCTCTGATACCACTGTTGAAATTTTATGTAAGGTGCATGCATTTGTGTTTCAAAATTTTTTTTAAATAATATAATAGAATTAAGATTAAAATATTTTAATTTAATACATGCATGTATAAAATATTGAACATATGGATTTATTCATATACTGAAATTGAACACATACTGAATTTTATGCTGAAATTAAAATATGATCGAATCACATATCTATTTTATAATTTTTTTCTTCGAATCTGGATCTGAAGGAGAGTAGATTCTTCTTAACTATACAAGTACCCAACATCTACAAGTATCCACTCAGAATCAATCTAGAATAGCCCTCTATGGTGTTGATCTTTCTTCTCCGAGAATGATCATCCTGTGAATCTGAATGAAGCCTAGATCACGATCAACTCTTTGATCTTTTTCTTGATTTTTTCTTCTCTTTTTTTCTTGCTCTTCTTTCCTTGATTATGCAGCAACCAATGTTTGAAAACAGCACCCAAGAGATGCAGCCCAACAGCCTTGGGCATTGGAAGATGGAGGACACCCAACAGAGCTTGGGCATTCAAACAAAGAGGGAGAAGAGGGGAGGGCATGGGGAGCTTGTGGGAGGCATGGGGCTTGCTGATTATCTGATGCTTAGACCCTTAGAGAAGGATCTTTTAAATGGAGGAGCCATTGGACTCGTAATACAATCAAATCAACCCCCTTATATAAGTCCTAATCGCATTAGGACTCCTTGTAGTCTCACTACTTTGACTATGCCTAGGAGACCAAAGGTTGGCACCCTCTAGGGCATTCTTCCACACACCATAAGGAAGATATGGGATGCCCCTTGTTGGTCCATCATGCCATCATCATGTGGGCATGCCCCAACCTGATCAAATCAAGTGGTGCCCCACAAAACAATCAAGAATTTGATTAAGGGTTTGAACCCTTAATGCATATGATCCAAAATCCTAGACATCCGATGATTGGAGCCCAATAAATCTAATTCATTTAAATTTTAGTAAAAATTAATTAAATTAATATTATCCAATAAGTAATTCAAGTGCAAAGAGAAAATTGAGCTAAAGCATGTGCTAGCAAGATTATCTTGAACCCATAGGATTTTTTAAACCTAATTGAGACTTCATAAGTCCAATTACTTATTCTAGATCTAATCCCTTTATTGTGTGACCCCATAGGTTCAATTCTATCTGATAGTGAGATATATCATGATCTCTATTATAGTATCATTGAAACTTTTTTCAATAGATCAGAACAATTCCACTCTAACTCATCTAGGATCATCGATCCTGAACAATCTTAGTGAGCTCTCACAATCTACTAGTCACACCTAGCAGTATGTAATGGCAACCTAGTAGAACTGAAATAGAACCTCAAGGTATAATTAACGTATTATTCAGTCCCTCTATCGTGGTCCTGACTAGATGGTAGGTCATAGATAAATCGTCAAACCTCATCATTAGTCATATGATAGATTCGATTTGCTCAAATTCAATTATAATCCTCATGGAAACTCTTTTTCATTAATCACACTATTGTGGCCACAGACTTATGGACTTAGCCTCTCAAATCTCATAGGACTACTCCTTTCTATCAAGATCGATAGATTTCTTCTAGATGCGCATCCTGCTCCTATAGTGGACCAACTGTCGCTAACATCCACTACAAGGTCTCAACGAGGCCATATTTATATGTCAGTCAAACTCCAGTAGCCTCACTACGAGCAATCGTGCCATCGTAGGTCAAAAGATCATTCACACAACTACAGTATTGAGACGATCACTGACGATCGAATAGAAATCAATGTGATCTCTCATATGGTCACGCTCAGTACTAGTTGTTCTCTAACAACTATCTACACTCGTCACTCAGTATCTCTATACTATAGACTAGAGACTCATCTATCTCAAAAAAAATGATCTGTGCATTGGTCTATCCGGATCGATCACCATCTTCATGATGATACTATAACCGAGAGTATTTAAAATTTATACATGTCTCTAATTTCAACACCTTGACAATACGTATCGAAATTATTAATTCCATGAATAATTCAAGGACATATCACACTTGAATAAAAATTAAACTTATCATTTATTGATCAAATCAATATTTTAAGTATAAATTATGCCTTAGAGATTACAATGCGTCAGCCGTAATGGCTTCTAGGACATTCATCCAATGGCCAAAGCCTACTGAAAAGGAACCTGGGGTAAAATTATTTACTGTAATTTGTTTAGAAAATAATTAGTTAAGAATCTACCCATAGATGCACATGGGTTGGCCGGCCAAAATCGAGCCTATGTGCAGTCTATGTAGATTTTAGTGTCCGCTAAGAAATTAAGATAATTTTTTCGAAGTAGAGGTAATGGCTACCAATTCATATAAAATAGCGAAAGAATTTTTAGACTAAAGTTCAAGTCTTTAGAATTAATAATCATATACTAATTAGACTTTATTTTTTTATGCAATTATGGCCACCATCTTATCGCTCCGATCACTGTTGAATAGTGATAAGTTGACGGAACCCAATTACGATAGCTGGTATTGAAAATTGAAGATAGTCCTGGAGCACGAGCGAATTTTGTACGTCCTTACAGATCTGGCATCAGAGGAGCCTGCCCCGAACGTGCGCAGTGTGGTATGAGACACTTATTAAAAGTGGCCCAATGATCGCACCACGATGTATTGCATTATGCGGGTTACGATGAACGATGAGTTCAGTCGCAAGTTCGAGGATGTTTAGTTAGAGAAAATGTTACAAGTGTTGAATGAATCCTTTGACACTCCCGACGATGTTGAGCGATACAAGATTAGTTGTATCATCTTCAATGCTCGAATGAGAGAAGGGGCATCGGTCACTGATCATATATTATACATGATCGAATAGATCGAACGTTGAAACAAGCTCGACTTTTTCTTGCACGAACAACTTAGGAAGGATGCGATATTGAATTTTCTATCCAAATCTTTTTCTATTTTTCAGTCATTATAGAATGATGAAGCCTGCAGTCAACTACTATGGTTTGCTGGGGTTGTTGCAGATTTTTGAGAATGATCGCCAGCTCCACAAGGAGATGGTGAATTTAGTAGGAGGATCTTCTTTGACGGAACATCATCCCTTTAAGAAAAAAGAAAAAAAAGTAGAAAGGTGCAGCATGTTGGGGGGTCAGACCAAAAAGTCCAAGTCTAATTAGAGTCAGACAGAGTGCTTCTACTATAAGAAGCAGGATTAATGAAAGAAGAACTGTCCTCAGTACATTGCCTCTCTTGACCCAAATAGATCGAAGAAGAAGAAGCATGCAGTTGCTGGACAAAGTAATTATATGATAATACCTTGCAACTTCTCTATTTGTGATACTATGACCTGGGTATTAGATACTGGTAGTTCTATTAATATTTACAATTCGTTGCAGGGACTTTAGGTCAGTAGGAGATTTGGAGATGGTGAGAGATTCTTGAACATTTGAAATGAAAGATCTTTTTCAGTTCTAGCTTTAGAAATTATCAAGCTTGTATTTAATTCTTATGTTGTTGTTCTTAGTGATTGTCATTTTTGTCCTAGTTTCTTATTGAATATAATTTCTGTAAGCCTTTTGGCGAAGAACAATTATGAAATTTCAATAAAAAAGATTCTTGTGATATCATTTTGAATAGTATTACTGTGATAAATGGATAATTAAATAATAACATTTACATTGTATCATGACCTAGTATAATGTACACATCAAATGAACTCTCTAGGATAGATAATGTCTCAGATGCCTACCTTTGGTACTGTAGGTTAGGTCATATTAATAAGAACAGGATGAACAGGTTGATCCAAGAAGGAATCTTCGAAGTCAATGATTGTGAGTCATTGCCAACTTGTGAGTCTTATCTTTTTGGGAAGATGACTAAGTCACATTTTACTGAAAAAGGTGAACGAGCCTGCGAAGTTCTAAGTCTCATACATACTGATGTATGTGCATTTATGAACACAAGTGCCAGAGGCGGATATTACTACTTCATTATATTCACTGATGACCTATTTAGATATGGGTACATCTACTTGATGAAACACAAATCTGAATCATTTGAAATATTCAAATGATTTCGTAATGAGATAGAGAAACAAATTAAAAAGAGTATTAAAACTCTTTAGTCTGATCGAGGGGTGAATATCTCTCCAGTAAATTTCTGACATATCTAGAAGAGAATGAGATTCTCTCATAATGGATCCCTCCTAGGACACCACAACACAATGGTGTGTTTGAAAAGATGAATCGAACCTATTGGACATAGATCGATCTGTGATGGGCTTTGCTATCTATCGATCTCTTTTTGGAGATATACACTCGAGTCAGCTTATTATATGCTTAATAGGATTCCGAATAAGTCTATAAGTAAACACCATATGAGATGTGGGCTGAATGTAAGCTAGTGCTCTCACACCTTAGGATTTGGGGATGTCCGACTTATGTCAAGCATTTGAAAATAGATAAGCTCGGACTTAGGTCTGATAAATATCTTTTCATTAGATATCCAAAAGAACTAAAGGCATTATTTCAACCTTGCTGATGAACAAAAGGTGCTCGCTCGTTAGCCTATAAAGTCTGTTTGGTTGCCAAAGAATATCATCAATGTTATGGTATTGACTATGATAAGATATTTTTTTCTATAGTAATGTTCAAATTCATTCAAATTATGCTTGCAATAGCGGCACATCTGGACTATGAAATCTGATAAATGGATATAAAAATCATCTTTCTGAATGGAGAGCTAGAAGAAGAGGTGTATATAATACAACCTGAAGGGTTCACATCCACAAATGAGTCTAAGGTGTGCAGGCTTCAGAGATCCATTAATGGATTGAAGCAGGCATCTCAGAGTTGGAACATATATTTTGATAAAATGATCAGAATGTATGGCTTTGTTAAGAACGGAGAAGAACCCTGCATTTACAAGTGGGCAAATAGTTCTGTAGTTGAATTTTTGTTTATATGTGGATGGTGTTCTCTTAATCAGGAATGACTTTCCAGCATTATAGGGAATAAAGGTTTGGCTATCATCTCAGTTTTCTATGAAGGATTTGGAAGAAGCATCCTACATCCTAGGGATGAAGATCTATAAAGATAGATCGAAGAGGTTGCTTGGATTATCCCAATCTATGTAGATCGATATCGTGCTGAAATGGTTTAGCAATAAAAAATTTCAAGAAAGACTATTTTTGATAGACCATGAAATTTCTCTTTCAAAGGGAGATTGTCCGATAACTCCTCAAGAGAGAGAGCATATGAATAAAATTCTATATATCTCGACAGTAGGATCTATTATGTGCATCATGACATGTACGAGACCAGACGTGACATATTTATTAGGGGTAGTGAGTAGATACCAGTTTGATCTGGATAAGAACCGTTGGAAGATCAAAACCATCCTTAAGTATTTGAGAAATACTAAGGACCAGTGGCTAGTTTATGGAGAATTTGACTTGAAACTTATGGGATTTACATATTCCAGCTTCCAATCAGATTATAATGATAGCAAGAGTGTGTCAGGATATATTTATCCTAAACGATGGAGCGATCTACTAAAAGAATTTCAAGCAGCACACAATGGCCGACTCAGTTTGTGAGGCAGAATATATTGCGGCATCCAATGTTGTAAAGAAAGCTATGTGGTTGCAGAAGTTCATCGACGAGCTTGAAGTGGCACCCTGCATTGATGATCCCATTCTGTTGTACTGTGACAGCACTGGAGCCATTGCTCAAGCAAAGAAACTGAAGTCCCATCAGCCTACCAAGTATATTTTGCACTACTACCACCTGATCGGGAGATCATAGATCAGAGTGACGTCAAGCCTCAGAAGATTGACAGAAAGGAGAATCTGACCAATCGATTCACTAAAGCCCTCGACATCAAAGAGTTTGATGATCACAAATTAAAGATGGGTATACGATACTGTACCGATTGACTTCAGTTTAAATGAAAATTGTTGAAAATTACTTTCCAAAATCAATCGTCGGCCTATTGATAATTGTACTCATTAAATGTAATTGTATATGAATTGTTTATTAATAAAAGTTATTTGGCTTTTTCATCATAGATTGTACATTCTTGTTTGAACTCCTATGTTGTGATGAAATCCTTAGGACTATTTTGATTGATAAATGAGGATTTATTGTTTAGTCCTTAAATTATTCGCGACCAAACGATATGCTATTACTAGGATGATAGAATCAAGTGTAGGTCGTTGTGTGTCATATGAGTTGATTGTCCTCTTAACCAAAGAGTATGGAGATACTGGTATGACATGTATATGAGATATAGGAGTATATCTCATTGAATATGATTCAATTGTGGAACACTCTGCTGTCAAGAGTTGCACGCGAAGGATATGGGTATAAGTGTCTCTCTGATCCAAGATCACATGGTGACTTGTAAGCAACTCACTGTACTTTAGTGTCGGACTATCTGAATTTTTAATTCAGTGATAAAAGATTTTTAGATACAGTCAAGTACTTATTAAGTCGGTGTGTGAGTCAAGATGGGATTGACCACTCCTAGTTTCAAAAATTAGCACTACATTGTATTTCAATTCTGCAAAACATTGGCCAGGATAGTCCTTGTGAGAGTCACAGGATTTATGAGGTTGACACACATTATGGATGTACTAATTATGAGTTGATGTTTAACTCTAAGTCATCCTAAGCATTGAGAGTCAAAGAGATGAATTATACGGTAATCATAGTCCAGGATTCTTGAATGTTCTTTGTAAACATTCGGCCTATCCAGACATTGGATACCATTGCTAGATGGTCACGTCGATTAGTATAGAATTATTTTATGCTACCGACTTAGATTCAAACCTAGAGGATCACACTCAAAAGAAGTTACTGTCTGATCAAGTGGCTGATTAATGATTGAGAATCAGTTTACTGATTAGCTCAATTTGATTGAGCAATGTGGTTTGGTTTAAGTCTGATTGAATTGGATTCAATTAGGTTTGATCCGATTAAGTTATGAGATGACCTAATCACTAAGGGTGATTGATTCTTGATTTGATCAGGACTTGGGCTAGATTAAATTTTGATTTGATTAAGATTTAATCTATTTCATATGGTACCTAATTAGATTAGGTTCTGTTATCTAATTGGGTCTAACCTAATTTGATTATGATGGAGATCTAAATGGATAAAATCCTAGTGTCCAAATTTCATTGGACTCTTCCTAGTGGTGACCACCCATGTCCACTCCACACAAATTCAAAATTTGTGTGAAGTTTCTCCATACTAATTCAAAGCCATTGTTCCTTCTCCATGCCCTAATGGATGAGGATAAAATTTGGTTCAATTTGAATTCAATTGGATTTGAATTCAACTTGGAACTTGATCTTTCTTAGTTCAAATTTGATTTGAACTAGGTCTTATCCTCATCTCCATGCCAACTTTAAAAACCCTTGAGTTTTGTGTGACAAAATTCAAATGATCATTCACCGTGAGTTAGGGTTTCTCTTAGGCATGAGGTTTGGGTGGGCGCTGCTTGTTTTGGCATGTGTGCTAAAAGAAGAGCCAACTCCTCTAGGGTGAGATACCTAGATCAAATCTAGGGTTTTGGATGTGGTAAAACTAAGAGAGAAATAGTTTCCTCCCTCTTTCCACAACCAGATCCTCATCCTTGTCTATCTTCAATTTTGAAAGAGTCTGAGAGATCTGAAGAAAGGTATAGATCAGTCATCAATAAGATCTTCGCATGAGCTAGCACTCCTGGGGAGATTGATTAGTGCAAGGCTTCGAATGGACGATCCATAGAGATCAGACATCCTGTGCGGCTGCGAGCAACTAGCAAGACTATGATATTCAGATGCAATGATCTGCTTTCTATGCTCAGGTAATGAGTTTTGAACTCATATTTATTATAGATATGATCTATGGTGTAGATGTGATCTACTATTGCATGTTTGATATGATCAGGCATGTAGACTTTTATTTTCAGATCTCATATATGCAATATAACATATTATAGATTCTAAAGTAGGTATTTAAGATTAGATCTAAAGCATGTTTATTAGATTAAATAGTTTAATCTGATCTATCTTCTACTTTAAAATTTTTGAAAAGCACGCTTAAAATGCCTGTCGGTTTCCTACAGATCAAAGACTGTCTTTTGTCTTCGATTGACTAAACCGATCAAAGGCCATCTTTTCAATTGACTAAGCCAATTAAAGATCATCTTTTGTCTTCAATTGACTAAGCCAATCAAAGAACATTTTTCAATTGACTAAGCCAATTAAAATCATCTTTTGATTGACAAGCTGATCAAAGATCGTCTCTTATCTTCAATTGATTAAGCCGATCAAAGACCATCTTTTTGTTGCCAGAGTTGATAAACTGAGGGTCCTTGTAGGTTATCTCTTTTTTTTTGTATGGCTAAGCTCTTCATGGGTGTTTACCTACTGAAGAAGAGAATTCAGCCTTCGGAGGCTCTCGTAGGTCATCCCTCGCTTCTTAGCCATAGAAGTCTTCCACCCATACAGCTCCCTGTCATGTGACTAAGGTCTTCTGTTGTTGATCCTATTTCAATCAATTTTCCCAACTTTCATTGGTTGGTGTCTTGGCTTCAGGAGGTTGTCCTTTGGGAGTTTGGCTTTTGGAAGCTTACTCCTAGGGGATCATCCTTTGGATGTCGATCCTTGTTCTACATCAGGGCTTGGCCTTCTCAGATTGACTTTAGGCTTCATCTTGGTGGTGAGCTCTACTTGGTCCTTCATTTCAGCTATTGGACTTTTGCTTGATAGTCCAGCCTTGGTTTGCTTAGATTGGTTCTCCGATGATCTTAGCTTTCTGTTGATGTTGACCCTTTGAGGCTAGTTTTTTGGAGGTCGTCTCTCTGAAGACAAAGGCCTCATCTTGGTCCTCACCTCATCTTTGTGGCCTTGTTAAATCTCCACTTTAGCTCAAGTACTTGAAGACCTGTTGTTCAAAAAAATGATACAAATAATAGATAGGGTCTGAAAGCCTTTTTCATGAGAGTTGTGAGCTCTGTTTGAGAGCTTTTGGATTTTGCTTGACTCCTTTCTATTATTTGTCTTAGTTTGAAAGAGAGCTTTATCTCAGTTTGGGCTTATTTTACTTTAGATTAGCCTGATTTTGGGCATCGGATTGGCTTGGATCTGACTTCAGTTCGGATCAGTCTAGATTTGAGCTCTGGCTGGCCTGGATTTGGGCTCTGGTCAGTCTTATTTTAAGCTCTGATCGGCCTTATTTTGAGATCTGCTTGGCCTGAATCTGGGTTCTGATCAGTCTTTATCTAGGCTCTAGTTGGCCTTGTTCTAGTCTCTGGTCATCCTTTATCTGGGCCCTAGTCAGCCTTAATATTCTCCTTTGCTCAGATTTGATTTTCTCCTCTACTCGGCTTTGATTTTCTCTATTGCTCAGATTTGATTTTCTCCTTTACTCGGCCTTAATTTTCTCTGCTTGGATTTGATTTTTTTTGCTCAGACTTGATTTCTCCTCTATTCGGCCTTGGTTTCTCCTCTGTTCAGCCTTGATTTTCTCCTCTGCTTGGATTTGATTTTTTTTACTTGGAATTAATTTCTCCTCTGCTCGACTTTGATTTTCTCCTCTACTTGGATTTGATTTTTCCTTTACTCGGCCTTGATTTGACTTCAGATCGGCCAAGATCTAACTTTTGATCGGCCTTGTTCTCAATAGCCCCTCGATCGTCCCATACTCAAAGTAGAAGTCCAAGAAGAATCCGATCCTGAAATAGCCAAGCATCTGGGCTGAAGTCATTGTTCAGCCCTCCAATCTAGAGTGATGATGATCTCATTTTCCAATGCTTTGGCACAGATGGTAGTGGTTCAAGGCATCAGGGATGATGAGGAGCACTTTTTAGTTGAAGAAGAGCTTGAAGATTTTCACCACTTCAGTGTGGATGCCAGAGTAGGCCATGGTAGCTGCCTATGTTCCATCATTGCGGATGATGTTGTGATGTAGAGGAGGGAGAATGGTTATCGCCAATGCTCTCCTGGAGGCAATCGTGGGAATCATGACCCATGGAGTGGGACAATGTAGGAATGGCCGAGGCTATGGAAGTTATTTCGACACCGATGAGGGTGTACATCCAAGGCTTTGGGGTCACCGTGGCAGCCTCGACTACACCAGGGGCAACCTCGATGTGGGGGAGCCCTAGGGCAGCGAGCGGAGGGCTTAGGCATCGAAGCTGAAAGAGATCAGCGGTGACAGTAAGGGGAGGTCGGATCTGGACTGCGATGAGCTCCCGACGCCACTGAACTCGAAAGCCCAGAGTCAGGCGAGATCGATGTGGCTGGGGGCCTCTTCAGTGGCTTTGGAGGCTAGCATCTCGATTGGTGGAGTGTAGGGGGCTAAGGATCTGTTCGCAGGCGGTCTCGGCTTTGTCGGGTGCAAGGATATGAGTGGGGAGACTCCACCTTTCTTTGGTCTTCTCTCATTTTTTAATTTTTTTTGTGTCACCTGTGGGGTGATGGGACTCTAGAGAAGGGAGATATTAATGCATGCACTAGATACGAGGGGGAATAAAATAAGAAGGGGAGAATAATTGCACTCCTTCCTTCTTTTTTTTTGCCTGGACGTGCCACTTGTGGGTGGACTTCAAGAGATTGGATCCAAATAGAATTGGTGTTGTGAGTAGGGGAGGCTTGGATCTAAGCAGTGGGATTGGGCTATTTTGATGGCGGTGTCATGATGCTACCATATCTGACTTGCTCTGTGCCTCTTCTTTCTTCTTTAGCTCCTGATATGGATCTCTTTTCTTGTTTGAATCCTATTCCAAAATTTAATTTTGAATATAAACAAAGAAATGGAATAAAATAATTAGAAATTAAAAATCATTTGGATCGCCAACCCTTTGGCTCCAAGCCTGACTTGGATGATTTAAAAGGCATCGATCGATTTGGGGTGATTAGATCTGATCAGCATTAGCCGATTTGTCGATGGCCAGATCATGTCGACGTTGGAGCATGTGATGAAACTCCTCCCATTGAACATTTGCTCCTTCCCACAAGTGGGCTCGGGCCCTTCCTCTAGTGCCATTGTATTAATATAGGTTTTCATCTCGAGGTCGGCAAGGTTGGAGTTGAATGGCGACCACAGGTCAGCGGCGGTAGAATGAGCAAATGTTCTTTGGCTCTGGTGGAGATCTTTCGATACTCAAGTCAATTTTTTGCTTAATAGTGAGAGGAGTGAGCATTTTTGGAGAGAGAATATCGCATACCTTAGGGGTCCCCTATATGCTTTTATTATAGATGGAGGCTGAAGAGCCGTAAGTAGAAACAGAATCTGGCGGTTGGCCTTGCCTTGCTGGCCAAGATAATTTTGTTATCTTTTTCTTTATTAAGAGAGATATATTTGTTATCTATTTCCTCATCACAAATACTGACTTTGGAGAGAGAATCAGATGGTTGATCCTGCTTTATCTAGGGAGATATATGATCCTTTTTACTTTGTGGTGAGCTATTATATCAGGACTATTTGAATTTTTGAAAGAGACCTGAGATTTGGGAATCCATGAAGGTCAATCCTTCTTTGTAGGCTTCACGTCTTCGGCCAAGATGAAATTACCTCCAACAAGTGGTATCAGAGCCATCTTGTTATTGCAAGATTAAGATCTAGATTTTAGATCTAAAAATTATTTCAAATCAAAAATTATGAATGATTATGGAAAGGAGATAGAGTTTAAGATCTAAAAATCTATTTTTAGATCTGAAAATTTGAATGAATAATTGAAATTCATGCGATGGACTTTATGATATGAAAATCTATTTTTAGATCAAAATTCAGATTATTTTATGTTCATGCATTATTTTCAAGATCTAAAATTATTTTAAGATTTGAAAATCTAATTTCTTATGTTCATACATCCAAAATTTGGTATCTAATTTTCATGTGATGTGAATCTTGCTAGATCTAAATTTATCTTTGTTATATATTCATGCATGAGATGATGTTCATAGAAAGAGATTCACCTTGATGTGATCTATTATATATAGATATTTTCAAGTTAAGATAATTTGATTGAACATAAGATAAGATTTTATGAATCAATCTAAGATCATTCTGATATAAGGTTGTCCTGGCATAATAAGGGTCATTATGTGGTATGCTTGTCCTAGGATGAAAAGAGATTGATACATAAATATCATAAAAATTAGCATGAACATAAGGACTATATGATAGTCATGCATGTGTTATTCATGGATACATATAGTGATCTCCATGAATCGTATCATGAATACACTTTAGATGGTTACAATTTTCAATCTATACTAAGGAACCCCAATTTGAAATAGGTTGACCTATTGGTGTCTAAAAAAAGTATCATAAAAGATGGTTACTTAATTAGGACCGTTGCATTAGCAGTGGGAGCCTCCTATCGATCATGGCTTATCTGATCAATTTGATTGACCAAATTTTGATTTGAGGTGCTTAGTTTGAGTTCACCATGATTGTGTTGCACTATGAGTCTGGTCTTGATGAGTCAAGATGCAATCTCACTAGTAGATCCAATATAATTATGGATTTACATATGATGTAAATAAATAATTAAAACTAAAGAAAATCTAAATTAAATCTCCACATAAATGTTAAGTCGAGTGGTCTTCCACCATTGTAAATGAGTGGGTCCTTCCGAATGTTAATTGTTCTTGATTGGATATAGTGGATCAATTGCATCAAGGAAGATGCAACTACTTTATTAGCATGAGATGCTCCGAGGTAGAGATGGGGTTGGGCCTAATAACTGTTAGGTAAAGGATCCAATGATGGCTTTACACCTACTAGTGAATGGTGGGTCAGACTTTACTAAACAATGAGGTCAATAATTATTAGGTGAGGCTTTAGGAACGAGAGACCGGTGACCACTATAATTTGCTTGAAAAGCATTGGATAAGAGTTATCCACTCATTGGCTGATACATTTGCCAATAATTGTTAGGTGAGGTGGTATGCCAATTGATGGGACCACAATATCCTCTTGAAATCCTAACCATGAAGGGATTCCATTTCTCACTTGAAGAGTGTGAGAGATTTGACAAAATAGTGGAGTCATATTTATTTTAAAAGATCCTAGAATAAATATTAAAATCAAATATGAATATCTAACTAGAATCTCTACTTTCTGATAGAATAATATATCGGCTTCAAATCCTTTAGCTCACATATTAAAAATCAATTGACTAACCAAACAAGTTATAAATACTGGCTCAGAAATCTAAAATAGTTTAGGTTCAAAAGGTTATGCTTATATTTATGACTAGGATATTCCTATATTACCAAACCATCCGATAATTGACCAAAGAGTAATCAGTTAATGGTCATTGTTTGATAATGATTAAGGATTTGGATAAGCTTGAGAAGCTCGACCATGCACAAGGAATTGCAAATGAATTTGATCCTGCAATCTTTTATCAGTTCATATGGATAATTTATAGTAAACTACCACATGAATTAGATCGATTGCATCTCAGTTAAATTGTTGAATATGTTGGTGACAACGGACGGAACCTTGAAGAGTTCAAGGGGCAGGAGTCATGCTGTGGAGTGCTTTTACTTCCAAAAGAAGGTCTACTTGGAAGAAGAAGTCTGTGAAGAAATATAAGTCCAAGAGCATGCCAAAGAAGGAAGCTCCTAAGAAGGCTGCTGACTTTGTGATATTGACGGCCATTAAAGGATCTATCTTGTATACTTGAAAAGCTTAAAGACAAGAAAAGGGGCATGCCTTCAGAAGGTATGTTGGCTCTGCTCAATATTGGTATCTGAGCAGATAGTGAGTGCTGTAGGATTTGAGAGATCCAGAGATAAGATGAATCTAAAGTATATGTGGCACCTTTGAAAGAAGAGTGCTCTATAAGCCAATCGCAAATGTATTGCGATGGGACTTTTCTTTGTAATTTTCCAACTCATGTAATCACATTTATTATTTGAGACATTGATTCATCATTTTAGCTGCATCTTATTATGTCTAAGATTATGATAAACCCCAAAGATTAGGACAATGATTTTAAGAGACATG
>KE506737.1:114061-124642 GCA_000441515.1 Elaeis oleifera | reverse complement strand
TAATCGATTCTACATATATGTTGCCCCAAGAATTGATTTTGATGGTCACAAACTATTTGAGGAGACTACTAATGAGTTTTCTTATCTTTGAAGAATATTTTGATATTATTTCAGATAGTCCAAAAATATTGAGTTTGAAAAGCTCCTTCAAGGGTGTCAAAGTTGAAGATTTTGCAAGTTGGAGATATTTTTGAAGTCTTTTGGGAGTATCAAATTCATTCAAATCTATTTAACAGTATTTGGTAGTGTTTTGATAAGTTTCGGACCTTAAATATATGAAAACTAGGTTGGAACAAAATGAGGCGACCCAACTGAGTCATCCCCTTTTATTGAGTACCCGACATGCACCTGTTTTGGCTTATGACATGCAATGGGATGATCCATGGGTTGACTCCTGAGATCCTGAGATCAAAATAGAGAGCTTGATTTTTGTCCTATCAAATGAGGTGACTCATGGGTCTACCCATTTCCAGTGAGGAATCCCATGGGTCGACCTATTCTGGACGAACACTCGTAACGGTTAGTTTTCAGCCCATTATTAATGCATTTTATACGCATTAAACACACTCCAATGACTCTTAACCAACTCTAAGACACTCTCAAGACTAAATGAAGACTATAAATACTCTCCAGAGGTGGGAAATCAAAGGAACCAAGAAGCATTCAAGCTCAAATCCGTGAAAGAAAAAAAAATCCTAGAAAGAGAAAAAAAAGCATTCAATCAGCTCACCAACCACTCTCCAGCTGCATTCAAGTTTTCAATCATTTGAGGGTGTCCAACAAAAGCTTCTACTCCTTGAGTATTATGCTTTAATTATTTTTACTGTGCTCATTTAAGGAGCTTGTGTTTGCTAAAATTTCTGTACTCATATCTTTTGTTATTGTACATTGAGTTTTTAGTTTTGAGGAGTTCCAAAACTAGGAAAAGTTGATCCGAACCTATAATCAAAGGGTTTGTGGGTTAGCTTATACCCAAAAAATAAGTGTTCTTGCTTGGATAGCAAGGGTCGGTATTATCCGACGTGTTGTATTTTGAAATCCTTTTAGTAGATTGAATTCTCAAGTTGGGACTTAGGGAGTGGATGTAGGTGCAAGGTTAGCACCGAACCATTATAAATTCCTTATGTTTAATGTGCTTGTATATTTTTTTCTTCATTGTGCTCTATATTTGCTTATTTGTTAATTATAGTTGATCCTCTTTTCTTGGTAAATTAACTCACCTCACTCATCAAGTTGAGCACTTTGCTTATGAGCACTAATCACTAAATTTTAAAGACCCAGTTCACCCCTTCCCTCTTGAGCTCCATATCTGGACAACAAGTGGTATTACAGCTCGGTGCTCTAGTCATTGCTTAATTTAACCATCAAGAGCCAAAGATCTATGGCAGCCCAATTTGACACATCTCTAGCCGAGGGGCAATCCACAAACTGACCTCCACTTTTCAATGGGTCAAACTACACCTATTGAAAAGCTCGGATCAGAATATTTATCCAAGAACTTGACTATGATATGTGAAGTATCATAGTAAATTGATCTTACACACCCACTAAGTTGATTGATGGTGTATCCCTCCCTAAGTCGGAAGATGAATGGGATGAGTTTGACAAGAAAATGGCTCAGCTCAATGCTAAAGCCATGAATGTCTTATATTGTGCCTTAGATGAAAATGAATTTAACCGTATTTTCACTTCTAATTTGGCTAAAAATTTGAGATAGGTTAGAAGTTACTCATGAGGCATAAACCAAGTAAAAGAGTCAAAAATCAACATGCTTGTGCATAACTATGAATTGTTTAAAATGAAACTTGATGAGTCTATAACACAAATATTTTCTCATTTCACTGATATCATAAATGATCTAAAAAGTCTTGAAAAGTGTTATTCTAATAGTGACCTTGTAAGAAAGTTTTTAGGTCTCTACCAAGATCGTGGGAAGAAAAGATCACGATGATTTAAAAGTCAAGGACTCAAACATTCTATCTCTGAAGGAGCTGCTTGGATCTCTCATGACCCATGAGCTGACCATGAAGCAATACTCTGAAGAAGAGACCAAAAGAAAGAAGACAATTGTCCTCAAATCAATGGCTCAAGAAGAAGAAGATTCAGAAAAATTAGAAAACAGTGAAGATGATGAGGATCTGGCATTAATTACAAGAAAATTCAGACGTTTTATGAGGAAAAGAAGATAAGGGACCAAAAGAAGATCACCAGTTAAGGGGGAGCCAAGTAAAGAAAAGAGAAAGAATAGCCCGTCATTTGTTATGAGTACAAGAAGTCGGGCCACTTTAGATCAGACTGTCCCCAGCTCAAGAAGGGTCCAAAGAAGTTCAAGAAGAAAAAGAAATGATGGCTACATGGAGTGACAATGATGACTCCACTTCTGATGATGAATCCCATAAAGAAGCCAATCTGTGCCTTATGGCATATGAAAATGAGATAACCTCTGAAACTTAAAATGAATTTTCTTATAATGAACTGCAAAAAGCATTTCATAAGCTTTTGAATGATTTAAAAAATTAAACTGAAAATAAAGATCTAAAATTAAAAATCTAACTTTGTTGAAAGAAAAGAAGTGATCTCCAACAAAAATAAAGAATTAGAAATAAAATATCAAACTCTTGTAAAGAAAATTAGAATCTCAAGGAAGAAGTAACCAAACTGAAACCAATAGCTGATAGATTTATCCTAAGCTCAAATAAACTTCAAATAATTATTGATAATCAAAGAGCAGTGTATGATAAAGCTAGACTTGGTTATAATATTTTTGAAATAAAATTTCTGAAAATATTTTTGTAAATGCATCTATGAACAACTTGTCAAATATTACATGTTTTAAATGTGGCAAGATAGGACATAAAGCTTATGCATGCTTGTCAAACAAATTTGTTGGTCCAAATGTTAAGAAATATGGGTTCCAAAAGGAACTATTGTGATTAATCCCAAAAGATCCAAGTTAGTTGGGTACCTAAATTAAACTTGATTCCATGTGTGTATGTGTGTCTTGCATCCCAAAAAATGAAACGAAAGTGATATCTTGATAGCGGATGCTCAAGACACATGACAGGTGATGAGTCTCAATTTATCACTTTGGAAGCTAAGAATGGAGGGATGGTCATCTTTGGGGATAATGACAAAGAAAAATCATCGAAATAGATAACATTAGTATCACTCCCTCCACTTATATTGAAAATATTTACTTATAGATGGTCTTAAGCATAATCTTTTAAGCATTAGTCAATTATGTGATAAAGATTATAAAGTACTTTTTGAATCATCCATGTATATTATAACTAGTCCTTTTGATGATAGCACTAGATTTATTGGACATAGGTATAACAATATTTACATGGTAGACTTGGATAATCTTTTCTTGCAAAACATGCAATGTCTTATGGCCATGAATGCTAAAATCAATGAGACTAGTTGGCTTTGGCACCGTAGGCTTGCACATATTAGTACGCACACACTATCTAAAATTATTAGAAAGAATTTGGTTTTTGGTTTGTCAAAGATAACTTTTGACAAAGACAAAATTTATGATGCATGTCAATTAGATGAACAAACAAGAGTTTCTTTTAAACCTAAGAACATTGTTTCAAGTTCTAAACCTTTAGAACTTTTACATATGGATTTGTTTGGTCCTACAAGGACAACTAGTCTAGGAGGTAAAGATATGGCTTGGTGATTATCAATGATTTCTCACGTTTTACTTGGGTCTTATTTTTAGCATCTAAAGATGAAGCATTTTCAGTATTTTCTAAGTTTTGCCGAAAAGTTTCAAATGAAAAAGATTTATCAATCATTTTAATTTGTAGTGACCATGGTATCGAATTTAAAATTTATGATGAAAAAGAATAGATCATAATTTTTTTGCACCTAGAACACCCCAACAAAATGGGATAGTAGAAAGAAAAAATAGAACTCTTGAAGAAATGATTCGTACCATGCTATGTGAGAGCATACTTCCAAAATATTTTTAAGCAGAAGTAATCAACACAGCATGTTACATCTTAAATCATGCTTTAATAAGATCAATTTTAAAGAAACACCTTATGAATTATGAAAAGGTAGAAACCTAACATAAGATATTTTCATGTTTTTGGTTGCCGTTGCTTTGTTTTAAATAATGGTAAAGATAGTTTAGATAAATTTGATACTAAATCTGATGAAGCTATTTTCTTTGGCTATTCCACTTCTAATAAAGCTTTTAGAGTTTTTAATAAAAGAACTCTAGTAGTAGAAGAGTCAATTCATGTAGTTTTTGATGAGACTAATGATCTTCTATCAAGAAAGAGAGAGGATGCTGATGATGCAGGTATCATAGAAGAAAGAATGAAAGAACTCACTATCAATGACTCAAATGAGCAAAACAAAGACCAGCTGGAGGAAAAGCATGAGGATGAGAGCATCAATAATCAAAATGTTCAAGAACAATCTCAAGGTACAAGTGATCTTCCAAAGGAATGGAGGTATGTCCATAATCATCCCAAAGAATTAATCATTGGTGATCCGACACAAGGGGTAAGAACTCGATCCTTTCTTAGAGATGTATGTAATTATGTAGCTTTTGTTTCTCACTTAGAACCTAAGACAATAGAAGAAGCTGAACAAGATCATAACTGGATAAATGCTATGCAAGAAGAGTTAAACCAGTTTGAAAGAACAATATATGGACTCTTGTTGCTAGACCTAAAACCATCCAATAATCAGAATAAAATCGGTATATAGGAATAAATTAGATGAAGATGGTAATGTTATTAGAAATAAAGCAAGATTAGTTGCTAAAGGATATAACCAACAGGAAGGAATTGATTTTGATGAAATATTTGCACCTGTCGCTAGATTAGAAGCTATAAGAATGCTGCTTGCTTATGCATATTTCATGAATTTTAATTATTTAAATGGATGTTAAAAGTGCCTTTCTAAATAGTTATATTGCTGAAGAGGTATATGTAGAACAACCCTCAAGTTTTGAAAATCATAAATTTTTAGATCATGTCTTCAAATTAAACAAAACCTTGTATGGTTTGAAACAAACCCCTAGGGCTTGGTATGAAAGATTAAGTAAATTTTATTAAAAATAATTTTTAACAAAAAAGTAGATACAACTCTTTTAATAAAAGGAAAGATGAAGAGATACTAGTTATACAAATATATGTTGATGATATTATATTTGGGTCTACTAATGAAGCTTTGTGTCAAGAATTTGCCAAGCTTATGCAGGGAGAATTCGAGATAAGTATGATGGAAGAACTCACTTTCTTCCTCAAACTCTAGATCAAGCAAATGAGGAAAGAGATCTCCATCACCCAAAGCAAGTACACAAGAGAATTATTAAAGAAATTTGGGATGGAGAGCTCCAAGAGTGTAAGTACTCCTATGACCCTTTTCTGTAAATTAGATAAGGATTAACATGGTAAGTCTGTTGATTCAAAGTTTTATAGAGGCATGATAGGTTCTTTGTCATATCTTACTACCAGTAGATCTGATATAATGTTCAGCGTATGTATGTGTACTAGATTTCAGTCAAACCCTAAGAAATCTCACTTAAATATCATTAAAAGAAGTCTCAAATACCTAAAATTAGCACAAAACTTAGGATTTTGGTTTTTAAGCAATCTTCTATTAATTTAATAGGTTACTCAGATGTTGATTTTGCTGGATGTAGATTAGATAGAAAAAGCACTAGTGAAACTTACCAATTTTTAGGAGTCAACTTAATCTCTTAGTTTAGCAAAAATAAATCGGTAGCATTATCTACGGTCGAGGCTGAGTATATTGCAACCGAAAGTTGCTGTGCTCAAATCTTGCAGATTAAGCAATAGCTCATAGAATTTAGAATTGAACTTAAAGATATTTCCATAAGATATGACAATACTAGTGCCATTAGTTTGACTAAGAATGCAATCCAACACTCTAAGTCAAAACATATTGAAATTAGACATCACTTTATAAGAGAACATATTCAAAATAAGGATGTAACACTTGAATACATAAATACTGAAAAATAATTAGCTGACATATTCACTAAAGCTTTAAATGAAGATAGATTTTGTGTAATTAGAAAGGAATTAGGCATCTTAGATCCATTTGCTTGATCACTCATCATAATTTCTCTCTCAAAATTCATCCAAAATTATTTACTTCATCAACTTAAATTTTGAAGGCATCTACCTTTTTTGAAGTCTATTTCAGGTCAATTAAAGTCATCAGAGTTATTTGGATATGATCTCAAATTTTTTTTCATGAAAATTCTCCATCAAAAATCATACCAAAATTTATCTGAACTCTACATGATCATCTCAAGGCGATACAAGTCTTTCCAATTTTTTTTCTTCAATTTTTCCTCATTTTTGAATTATTTTCTCATCACCTAAATCTACCCTGGATGGGATGACCATGGACGTCCCAAACTATCGGGTAAACGGGTTTGAAGTGGTCGATCCATTAAATCTTTTGTCTAAAAACCCAAAAGGGCCAACTCATTCACTATTCATCTTCCTTCTCTTTTCATCCCAAACTGAAACCCCTCTCCAAGCTTTCCACCGATCATAAATACCTAAATCCAACCCTCCATCCGTCCAAAAATTCCTTGTTTCTACCTTAAAATCTTGGGTAGATACTTCTTCTTGACCTATCCTTGATCAATACCCACTCTTTCATGCTCTTTACCAAACTCTTGAAACCCTCATTTCAAAAATCCTAAACAAACACCTCTAAATCCCTGTTTTCTCTTCATCCTCATTAACTTTTCACCCTCTATTCCTCTCTTGACCGGTTCCTTGGCCCTCATTGCAACAATGGCTCCCAAGATGCAGCTGCCCCAAAGAAGGAAATCAGTGAGGCCACTAGAAGTAGAAGAAAGAAGAAAGAGGGTGGCTCAGATCCCAGCTAAAGTCTCTCCTCTCAGAACTCCAAGTAAGGTTCCTCTCTCTGCCAGAAAATTGCTTTAGGGAGGAATGTAGATTTTGGTTCTTGAGAAGAGATGGTTTTTCAATTGGTGAAAGATAATTAATCAAGGGTGGAGGTTCTTCTGTAGCTTGTCTGAGCTAGTGTACATAGACTTGGTTAAAAATTTACTTAAACCTAGTGTTTACTGATAGAATTCTAAGATCAGTTGTAAAGGGTATTGAAATTGTCCTAAATGCTGCTAGGTTGGGTAGATTACTTCGAATGCCCTGTGAGGAAAGCTGTCTTGATAAGCTTCCTAGAAAAGAGGATGGACTTAGGACCATCCTAGGGAAAGATGATGTTGTAGGTTTCATAAAAATTGAGGCAAAAAACTTGAGTGTGGAGATGAGACTACTCCATTATATGATCTCTAAGATCTTCTTCCCCAGAAGAGGAAGATATGACCTGATGACTGGATGAGATATTTGTTTGATGCACCATGTTGTATCCGAGTCTCCTTTGAATCTCCCATTTCTGATAATTGATGCCATGAGGGAGGCCTTGAATAGATCCAAGGCTCCCTTACCTTATGGAATAGCCCTGGCAGTTATTTTTAGGCATAGTGGTGTGAGTTTTGAGGGGGAGGCTGTGTATAGATTGCTGAACACTGACACTTACAACGACCACTCTCTTCGACGTATGGATTTCATCAGAGTGGATGGTCGTTGGACCAAAGGTCGAGGTGCTGTAGTTTGGAGGAGGAGGAGCATGATGAGGGGGAGGATTCCTCATCACCACCTGAGCCCAGGCCGAGTCTTGATGTTCATTTTATATCGGAGCCTGAGGCAGGTCCTTCAGTTGGTGCATCCCCGTCTACGAGCTATGTTGTGCCATCATCACTTAGATTGGGGAAAGATGAGATGGGATTGCTAGCTGAGCGGGTAGCAGGCATTCTTCCATCCAGCAACAGTAGTTTCAGGAGCAGATCCTTCAGCAGTTTCAGTAGTTTCAGCAGCAGATTCTTCAATAGATGCAGCAGCAGCAGTATCACCCTCCTCAATCAAGCTCTTTCTCTGCTTTCTCATCAGATCTCTCAGTCGTGCCGCATATTTCTTCTCTGGTACAGTTGTTGTCTGACCTGAGCTCCAGATTGGAGAGTGTGGAGAGCTCTATGCTCAGGTTCAATGGCAGACTTTCGACATAGAGAGGGAGATCAGACTGGTCTTGACTTCTCTGATAGCTGGAGTGGGCACCTCGAGCAGTTCGTCATCTCAGTTAGCTGATCTTGCTCAAGAGGTAGAGAGACTTCATGACCTACTCAGATCGACACTTGAGCTGATCCAAATTGATATTAGGAACTCGAGGGATTATGTTTCATCTGATCTTGAGGGGCTCAGAGTTTCAGTGAGAGCTGCATTATCTCAGCTAGATGCCATTAGGACTCAGCTCCAGTCCAGACCCTCTGTATCCACTGAGCCTACCCTTGTTTAGCCTATTGCGTTCCATCCCCCGACCTCTTCTACTCGAACCAGATCATCCAGTCGAGGTCGAGGCAGACGTGGACGTGACTCTACTTCAGAGTCATTCCCTCATTTTGTTCCTTCTGATCACAAGCTTGATGCCTAGTCTCCCTGATCATGTCTTTGCTATTTTGTATTAGCTACTTTAGGTCTCATATTACTTAATTATTATATTTTGTTGAGTATATGAGAACCTTATGATTATAAATATGTATGGTAATGTATGGATGACTTGATCATGTACTTGACTTTTGTAACCTCTTATTTGTTGTATTTAAATGAGATTATCTATTATCATCTTTTGTGTTGTTAGCTTATGTTTATTACCTCCTAGATATATGTGAATGAATGACTATTCAATTAAAAGTTACTCTGATACCTGCTGTAGGACCGTGGCTCATAACCTACTTCTCTCACTCATTAAAATTTTACAATTTATAAACTCTCTCTAGTCCATTTTTGATGATGTCAAAAGGAGGAGAAGGTAGTCCATTTTTGCTCTGATACCAAAATAAGAAAGAGAGAAAGAGGGAGTTTTACGGTTTTTCAATATGGCTACTTTTTATATAAGAAAGGGGAAGAATTTTTTCAAAATGATTAAAATGGTTACTTTCATCTTTTCATATAAGAAAGGGGAGAATTTTACTGTTAGAAATAATTTTTGACAAAACTTTGACATTTCACAAGCAATTTTCAGCAAACATGAGAACGTATGATTTAAAACATCATAACTTGCTGATAATATGGAACTCATGAATCTCTATAACTTATGTTCAACCTTTGGCATGTTCTCTTAACTTTCAAGTAATTTAAAAACTCAACCTTTTGAGCTTTATGGATCTCTATTTTTGAACACTCAAATATTTTGTCATCATCAAAAAGAAGGAGATTGTTGCCCCAAAAATTAATTTTGATAGTCACAAATCATTTGAGGGGACTACTAATGAGTTTTCTTGTCCTTGGAGAATACTTTGGTGTTGTTTCAGGTAGTCCAAAAATGTTGAGTTTGAAAAGCTCCTTCAAAGGCATCAAAGTTGAAGATTTTGTAAGTTGGAGATGTTTTTGAAGCCTTTTGGGAGTATCAAATTCATTCAAATTCATTTAAGAGCATTTGATAGTGTTTTGGTAAGTTTCAGACCTTAAATATACGAAAAACTGGGTTGGAACAAAATGAAATGACCCAACTGAGTCATCCCCTTTTATTGGATAGCCGGTACGCATCTGTTTTGGCTTGTGGCACGTAGTGGGACGACCCATGGGTCAACCCCTAAGATCCTGAGATCAAAATAAAGAGTCTATTTTCTGTCTGGCCAAATGAAGTGACTCATGGGTCTACCCATTCCCAGTGAGGCATCCCATGGGTCGACCTATTCTGCGCGAACACTCGTAACGACTAGTTTTAGCTCGTTTTTGTACATTTAATGCACATTAAACACACTCCAACGGCTCTTAACCGACTCTAAGACACTCTCAAGACTAAATGAAGACTATAAATGCTCTCTAGAGATAAAAAATCAAAGGAACCAAGAAGCATTCAAGCTCAAATCTGTGAAAGAAAAAAAAACTTAGAAAGAGAGAAAAGAAGCATTCAATCAGCTCACCAACCACTCTCCAGCTGCATTCAAGTTTTCAATCATTTCAAGGTGTCCAACAAAAGCTTCTACTCCTTGAGTATTGTGCTTTAATTATTTTTATTATGCTCATTTAAGGAGCTTGTGTGTGCTGAAATTTCTGTACTCATATCTTTTGTTATTATATATTGAATTTTGAGTTTTGGAGGGTTCCAAAATTAGAAAAGGTTGATCCGAACCTATAATCGGAGGGTTTGTGGGTTGGATTGTACCCAAAAATAAGTATTCTTGCTTGGACAGCAAGGGTCAGTGTTATCCAACATGTTGTATTTTGAAATCCTTTTAGTGGATTAAATTTTTAAGTTAGGACTTGGGAGTAGATGTAGGTACAAGGTTAGCACCGAACCACTATAAATTTCTTGTGTTTAATGTGCTTGCATATTTTTTTTCTTTATTGTGCTCTATACTTACTTATTTGTTAATTATAGTTGATCCTCTTTCTTTGTAAATGAACTCACCTCACTCGTCAAGTTGAGCACTTTGCTTGTGAGCACTAATCATTAAATTTTAAAGACTCAATTCACCCTCCTCTTGGGCTC